>JABSTT010003928.1:0-26421 GCA_013339685.2 Hyalomma asiaticum | reverse complement strand
TGATGTGTAGTACGAACGTTAACTTACTATCCAGGATTAGGCCTAAGAATTTGTGCTCCGTCTTCGCGGAGAGATGTTGCCCATGCAGGTCGATGCCTGGGTCCGGATGAAGGCCTCGCTTGCGAGAGAACACGACGCAGGTGCTCTTATGGGGATTAAAACTAAAGCCATTCTGGTCTGCCCATTTAGAGATTTTGTTCAGACCTAGCTGGATCTGCCGCTCACACGTTGCAAGATTGCATGATTTAAAACCGACTTGCCCATCGTCGACATATGTGCAATAAAACATATTTCGTGGGATGCATAGACGTAAGGAGTTAATTTTGATAATGAACAGCGTACAGCTAAGGACACCACCCTGTGGTACTCCAGTTTCTTGAAAAAAAGTTTGTTGATAGGGCGTTTCCTACTCGGACACGGAAGTTACGGTCCGACAAGTAACTCTCTATTATATCCAGCATTCTACCACGTACACCTAGGTCGGACAGGTCCCTTAATATTCCAAAACGCCATGTTGTGTCGTATGCCTTTTCCATATCGAGGAATACGGAGAGAAAGAATTGATTGTGCACGAATGCGTCACGTATTTGTGCCTCGATACGTAATAGATGATCTGTAGTGGATCTACCTTGTCGAAATCCACACTGGTATGGATCAAGCAGATGGTTCGTCTCGAGGAAGTGTAGAAGTCGCCTTGATGTCGCCTTGAAATCACTTGATGTCGCCAGCCATACATCGCCGGTATAACCAAATATACCTGCTCAAGGTTGGGCAACTACACAAGGTTAACCCTGGCCGCCTGGAAAAGTGAAGTAGGTGGAAGAGAAGACAGGACAGATGAAAAGTGAGAGAGAAAGACGAAGATGAGGGGAGAGAGAGGAAAAGGCGACTGCCGATTTCCCCTGGGTGGGTCAGCCCAGGGGTGCCGTCTACGTGAAGCCGGGGCCAAAGGGGTGTGTTGCCTCTGCTGGGGGGCCTTAAAGGTCCAATCACCCGGCGTCGGCTCAACCCCCGGGATCCCCTTTTCCCTGGACACGGCTCAGCCACGCACGGTTAGGCGTGGGAGGGAGTCGAAACCCCCCGTTAGCTCGGGTCCGTGGTGTCGCTACACACCAAACACCTGCTTCCGCAGACGCCCCTGCGGGGTCCAGCTCTCGACACTCCAACAGGACGTGAAGGACAGTGAGCGTCATACTGCATTTGCTGCACGTGGGAGATTCCCCACCGCTCAAAAGGTATGAACGTGTTTCGTATGTGTGGCCTATTTTAAGTCGACAGAAGGTCACTTGGTTACAGCGGTTTATTGAATTTTGTAGCATCTTTCCTAAACGTGGCCTAATTACATGGAGCTTATTGGATGATTCGGAATCCCCCATATGCTGGCGGTATGTGCGGAGGCACTTGCGGATATACGGTTTCATATCAGAGGCAACGACGGACATGCAAATATCACGGGGATTTGGCTCAACAGACGTGGCAAGTTGGTCAGCCAGAACATTACCAGCTATCTCATGGTGGCCCGGAACCCAGCAAATCACTACATCCTGCTTGGACGCATACATGTCACACAAGATGTGGAACAGCGTAACCATTACGGAGTTCCGATGTCTCCTGAGAGACATCAGAGCTTTCACAACGCTGAGAGAATCTGTATATAAAACTGACTTTGGCATTTTTGAGTCCTTAATATGTTTTACTGCTCACGGCAACGCATATGATCCCCCGGTAAATATACTTGTTTGCGGATGTAAGACGTTGGCCTCTGAAAAAGACGGCCCAACCGCAGCGTATGATACACCAGAACAAGACTTGGACGCATCGGTGTAAAACTCGGGGCAAGCATATTTGTGTTGTAGTTCTAAGAATTGCATTTTGATTTGTGAGGGCGGAGCATGTTTCGTAACGTATAGAAAGGATAAATCTGCGTGGATAATCTGCCACTTCCATGGTGGGAAGTGTGCAGGTGGTGGCATTATATTATGTTCGAGGATTTCGAGGCCCATTTCCTCCGCCACATCCCTCACGTGCAGCGAGAAAGGTACTCTCAGCGTAGGACGGTTGCGGATGATGATGATATGTAGTTTTTATTGGCGCAAAGGCCAAGTCTGGCCAAAGAGCGCCATTTCACGGATGTCGTGATAGCGGTGATTCGTGAGCTACAATGACAAGATGAAACACGGCTGTAAAGGGGCCTAAAATCAGTTCGCTGTAAATGGCGTAAAAATATAGAGAATTATTTATTTATTACGTTTAGTTTTATTGGCGCAAGGGCATCTAAGGCCAAAGAGCACCAGTACAAGCGTTTTGTCGTTTCAGGTTATTAGTCTAAAAATTAAAACAAATGCTGTGTAGGCAATATTTATGAAATATTTAAAACACAGTGCGTTTAAAATGAACGTCACTTTGTTACAGGCCTTCACTTCGTTGGCTGGAGTCTGTGATGATAAATAAGTCAGCAAGGTCCGAGACCCTCACGGCTGAAGTCCTTGCCTGAGCAAGAACTGCGAAGGCTCAGACATACTTGTGTTTTTTGCACCAGGCGGTACTTCCCACGTGAGGTCCAGCCTGGTGGCTAGGATGGAACGATATCATTGTTAAATTTTAACTTTCGCAAGATAATGAAGAAGTCTCTTGAGGTCAAACATTGCATCGAGTGATAAAAACAGCGCGGGATGAAGTGGAATACGATACCGGTAGAGCTCCCTGAAATGAGTCAGTCGCGCTTGGTGAAGCACAGGGCATTGAATGAGGACATGCAAAACGGTTAGACTCTCTCCACAGTGTATACATGTAGGTGGATCAGTGCCTGTCAAAAGGTGTTTATGTGTGGCATAAGTGTGGCCTATTCTGAGCCGTGTTAGAGTGACTTCGGTGAATCTGTTGAGTTTTTGTGGGATAACTTTCCTTAGTTGCGGTTTTACTAGGTGCAGTTTGTTGTCGACTTGTTTGTCCAATTCAGCTTGCCAGTGGTTGCGTAGCCCTCTACGTACAACTGGTTTTAGATCCACACCCGGAACAGATTTTATATCTATAGTTTGCCGACCAGCGGCTTCTCGTTCATTCTTGTCCACTACTTCATTGCCCGCAATCCCAGAATGACCTGGCACCCAGCAAATAACAATAGAAAGTTTTAGGTTATAGGCTGCATAGATTTCATTAAGGAGCTTGTTGAAAGCGGGGTTCTTGCTGTACTTGCCACAAGACAGGGCCGTGACAACACTTAAAGAATCTGTGTACACTATAAACTTTTGCATCTTGTGTTGTATAATGTGTTGTATAATAACCAGGATACCATAGGCTTCCGCCGTAAAAATGCTGGTATGTGTATGCATGGTTCTGGTGTCGGAGAAGTTTTGTCCGTAGGCTGCACAGGATACAGATGTTTGAGACTTTGAGCCATCAGAGAAGAACGCGGCTGAACAATATTTCTGTTCAAGGGCCAAGAAATGTTGCTCAATTAACGCACTTGAACATTTTTTTTCAGGTCTTTGAAGGACCAGTCACAAGTGACCCGACACTGCTGCCAGGGAGGAATGTGTTCGGCGTGGTCACTTTCCTGTAAATCATCGAAATAAATTCCAAGTTTTTCTACTGCAGGTCTTATTGCCAATGGAAACGGTGGGGCGATAGAAGGACGGTTTAGGTATAGCTGACTAGTGGACACATCATTCATAAGTGCTTTGCATGGGTGCTGCTTCAGGGACATGATTCTGACTGTATAGCTGACTCCTAGATATGTGCGCTGGTAGTCCAGCGGCCACTGATCTGACTCTGCATAAAGGCTTTGAACAGGGCTGGTACGGAAGGCACCAAGTGCTAGCCGGATACCCAAGTGGTATACAGGGTCCAATAGTTTGAGTGCTGTCTTTGAAGCTGACTGATATACTATGCACCCGTAGTCTATGCGTGACAAAACCAGGCTTCTAAACAAAGATATGAGACAGTGCCTGTCTGTTCCCCACGACTGATGCGATAAAATCTTTAAAAGGTTCATGGTCTTAACACATTTCAACTTCAACTGTTTTATGTGCTGGATGAAAGTGAGCTTAGCATCGAAAATTACACCAAGGAATTTTTGTTCTTTTGCGATGACTAAGCTTTGTCCATTCATTAGTATGCAGGGGTCAGGATGTACACCTCTTCGTCTGGAGAAAAGCACACTTGTAGTCTTGTCAGTGTTAAACCTAAAACCATTCTCATCAGCCCATTTCGCAAGGCGGTTAACACCTAACTGTATCTGGCGTTCGCATACAGTCAAGTTACATGATTTGAAACTGATTTGGATGTCGTCCACATATGATGATTAATGGAGGTTAGTGGCGCAAGGGCCAGTGCTGACCAAAGAGCGCCATACAAGACATAATGAGCTGTTAGTTGGAGGATGATTTTCTGGTGGTCGATGTAGAGTGGCTGTAAAGCGGCCTTAAAAGCTTCGTTAAATGGACGTTGTGTATATACAATAAGATCATGGTGAAACATATAAAACATATAAATAAGGTACGACAATGTGATAAAAACGCTAGTGTCGGATTATCAGAAGCAGTCTGTCTCCGGCACCCTTGGGTTCAAGGGTCAGGAGGCGTCTGCTATACAAGTTCTATATCACAGCACTAGTCTCTAAAAAGAGGCTGTGCTACGAATCCGATCGCCAGATAAATTGCAACAGTCCAGTGTCACGTATATACTCTAATACTTGTTCGTATTGAAAAAGGGTTCTATGCCAAGGAACATTTGTGGATGAAGGGGAATGTGTTGTGTGTGAAGCGCAGGGAAGTGTTTCTTTCTTAGAGCTTCCAGTTCATGGCATTCTATCAAGACATGCAATACCGTTAGGGGCTTGTCGCATTTATCGCAAATAGGCGCTTCACTGCCGGTCAACAAAGAAGAGTGTGTGCCGTACGTATGACCTATTCTAAGGCAACAAAAAATGACCTCAGTACGCCGTACTTTGCTTAATGGCGGCCAGTTTGTGAGCTGGGGCTTTATGGCGTGGAGCTTATTCAACGTTTGACTGTGCCACAGGCGTTGCCAGTAGCCTCTAAGTTTTTTGCGGAGGAAATATTTCACGTCTAACGCTGGTACGGCTCCTAAAGGATTTGTAGGTTTTGTTGCCGCCGATACTGCGGTTTGGTCTGCAGCCATGTTTCCCTTGATGCCTCTATGGCCAGGTACCCAACATAATGTTACATGCTGCTTAGATATAAGCACCGAACACAAGAAGGAATAGAGCTCATTCAAGACCGGAGTTTTGCTTTTGAAAAAGTGCAAAAGAGATTTTACAACACTTAAAGAATCGGTAAATATAACGGGTTTCTGTACATTTGTGTGTTTTATATGTTTAATGGCCGATAGTACAGCGTATGCCTCAGCCGTAAATATACTCGTTTCGGTGTGGACAACGCCCGATTCAGAAAAGGACGGTCCAAGTGCTGCATAAGCTACCCCAGTATATGACTTTGATGCATCCGTGTAGTATTCCGCACATGAGTATTTAGCCTGAAGTTCTCGAAAGTGCATTTGAATGTGTACCTCTGGAGCATGCTTCGATATTTCCATAAACGATGTGTCACAGTCGACTAGTTGCCACTGCCATGGTGGTACAAGTTTTGCTGGTGGCATTAAACGATGTTCTAAAAGTGGGACATTCATTTCTTCAGCAAGGCTTCTCACACGCAGTGAGAACGGCTCCCTAACAGTGGGTCGGTTGTGGAAAAATGTAAGCGATGATATGTCATTTATGATAGAGTAGCAGGGGTGTTCTGACATGGAGCTGACTTTCAGGAAGTGTGTGAAACTGGTGTATGCCCTTTGTAGCTGGAGTGACCACTCATTTGATTCTGCATATAGGCTCTGTACTGGACTTGTTCTAAAGGCACCGGTCGCTAGGCGGATACCCAGATGGTGAACAGGGTCTAACATCTTGAGGGCAGTCGGTGTGGCAGAATTGTAAACAATAGCACCGTAATCTAAACGCGACAAAATAAGGCTTGGTTTTGGTTTTGGTTGATTTTAATGGTGCATAAGCAACTTAGGCTATCATGCACCAAACATTCGACATTATTCTTCAAAAGGTTGGAATACCTCGACGAGTCCTTGTCAGGCCAAGGACCCCGAGGATGCCAACTGGTTACTAAGACCTCGATCTTCTTCTCAACTGTGAGAAGGTTAGCGAGGTGTGTCTATTTTTAAAGCTTCTCTAAAATACCTGCTTCTCTTAAGAAGCTAAAAACTCGCGAGATATCGACCAGTGCGTGTTCACGTAAGAGCAATGCAGGATGGAAAGGTAGATGTTCATTGTAAAATCTAGTGAAATGTTTTTTCCGCAGTTCTTCTAGTTTAGTGCATGAGATTAAAATGTGAATCACTGATAGCTCATCCCCGCATGTCTCGCATATGGGTTTGCCTGCCTTTGTTAGTAAGAAATTGTGTGTGAGATGTGTGTGTCCAATGCGTAAGCGACATAAAATAACTTCTTTGAAGCGTTCTTGATGTGAGCATGACTTCCATTCTTCTATGGTGGGTTTTACAAGGTGGAGCTTATTCTCCGCTTCTAAGTCCCATCTAGACTGCCATTTACTCCTGACGTTTTGGTGGACTGATTTTATGACATCCTTGTAGGGGATACCTACGTTCTTTATTTCTTTATCCCATGCTTTCGCTGCACATTCATCTGCCTTCTCGTTTCCTTCGATTCCGACATGGCTTGGTACCCAGCAAAATTTTATGTTGTGTCCCTGTCTTTTGACAGCTATTATGTTGTGTAGGATATTGCCTATTATTGGTACACATGCATTTTTAGGTTGAAGTGCTGTTAGTACACTTAATGAGTCTGTGTAAATTACACTATTCTCGATGTTTTCCTTAGTGACTTTTTCTACCGCTGCTAAGACTGCATAGCATTCTGCGGTGAAGACGGATGCGCATTGGGGTAGCCGGACTATATTTTCCCAATGATTTTGTACAACCGCACTTCCGACGTATTGTGCTGCTTTAGAGCCGTCAGTGTAAAATGCCGTGTGTTTTGGATATTTTGCCTTAATGGTTAGGAATTCCTGCAAGATGTGTTCGTGCGGTGTTTGCTTCTTTTGGAATTGTGTCAGTGTGAAGTCGCACACAGAGGGTAGGCAGTACCAAGGTGGGAGCGCTTTAGGTCTTTGCGCAATCTTAGGCATTGTGTCCGTTATATTTAACTCATCACACTTTTCTTCAAAGCGAAGAAGAAGTGGTCTTATTGCTTGGGGCTTATTATTAAATAGTGTTCTAGATGGGCACTTGTTTACTATGGGATGACAGAGGTGGTGTGGCATTGAGAGAATCTTTAAAACGTATGAGCATGTGAGCATGGTTCTTCTGTCTGCTAGTGGTGGCTCATTGGTTTCTACATATAGACTGCTTATGGGTGACGTTCTATATGCACCAGTTGAGAGGCGCAACCCTAGATTGTGTACCGGATCTAATCGTTTCAGATATGACTGTCTTGCGGACCCATATACTATGCTGCCATAATCTAAACAGGATCGTACCACAGAACGGTAAATTTGTAGTAAGCCTGCCCTATCTGAACCCCAGTGTTTGCGTGACAGGACTTTCAGTATGTTCAGAGATCGGGATGCTTTTTTCTTTAATGCATTTATGTGAGAAATGAATGTGAGCTTATTGTCAAAAATAATACCCAGAAACTTATGTTCTTTTTTTACTGGTAATTCAATTTTGTTAAGATGTAAGGTAGGGTCTGTCTGTATGCCTCGTTTGAGAGAGAAAAGGATGGCTACAGTTTTTTGTGCAGAAAAGCGGAAACCATTTTTGTCTGCCCATGTTGCCAGTTTGTTAATTGTTACCTGTACCTGTCTTTCGCATGTTGAAGTGTTGGAGGAACTGCTAGCTATCTGGAGGTCGTCCACGTAGACTGAATACATGACTGACTGTGGTATGGTTTTGCTAATCGAATTCATTTTTACTACAAACAATGTTGTGCTTAAGATGCATCCTTGTGGTACTCCATTTTCTTGAGCGAAATGTTTCGATAGTGTCGTGCCTAGACGCACACGGAATGAACGGTTAGATAGAAAATCTTTTATGCAGTTAAGCATCCTGCCACGGATTCCTAGATCGGCCAGGTCCTGGAGAATTCCGAACCTCCAGGTGGTGTCGTATGCTCTTTCTAAGTCAAAAAAGACAGCGAGACAGTTTTGTTTGTGTACAAACGCTTCCCGGACAGTATTTTCGAGACGTACTAAGTGGTCGGTTGTGCAACATGCTTTTTTAAAACCACACTGATGGATATCGAGAAGGTTGTGGGATTCTAACACGAATGACAGTCTACTATTAAGAATGCTTTCAAAGGACTTTCCTAGACAACTGGTGAGAGCTATGGGTCTATAGCTATTTGGATCGGCTGGGGACTTTCCCGGTTTTAGAAAAGGGACGATAATAGCTCTCTTCCATGCCTCAGGTAATTTCCCAGATATCCATACCTTGTTAAAAAATCTCAAGAGTGCTTCTATTGCGGGTTCAGAGAGATGGGCTAGCATTTTGTAGTGAATCTCATCGGGACCAGGTGCGGTCTGCTTGCCTGCAGTCAACACTGAGTGGATTTCTTGGTACGTAATTAAGTTGTTGTAGGGTTCGTTTGTGTAGCCGCTTGTTGGAAGTCTTCGCTTTTCGGCTGTATGTTTGTAGTTCAGGAATGACTGTGTGTAGTGTGATGAGCTGGAAACTGCACAGAAGAATTCGCCCAGAATGTTTGCCTGCTCTTCAATACTTGTCTGTGAGCCAGGGGTTGAAAGCAGGGGTACTGTAAATGGGGAGAAACTGCCGTCTATCTTTCGGATGCGTTCCCACATTTCTTTCGATGTGGTTCTACTGTTTATAGAGGATACATACTTTTGCCAGGAAGATTTTTCAGCGATGCGGCGGACATATCTGGCTTTTGCTCTGGCTTTTTTAAAATTCACAAAGTTTTCTGGTGTTGGATACCGACGGAAGGTTCCCCAGGCTTTATTTTGCTTCTTTTTTGCTTCTCTGCACTCATGTGTGTACCATGTTTTATGATTTTGTTTTACTAGTCCTGAGGACTGAGGGATGGATAGTCGCGCAGCAGTAACAATACAGTTCGTGATACACTCATTTAGTTCATCTATGTTGAGGTTGTCTGACACTATTTTTTCAAGGCTAGCCTTTTCTTGGAAGAGAGCCCAGTCGGCCAAATGCAGTCTCCATCGTCGTGGTTTTAGTTGGATGACTTCAGGTGATGTTGTTAGGCTGATTACTACAGGCAGATGATCGCTTCCGTATGGGTTGTCTAGGACATCCCACTTGAAATCCATAAAAACGGAAGGTGAACAAAAAGATAAGTCTAGACAACTCATTTTTCGCGTGCTCGGGGAACAGTAGGTTGGTTTTCCTGTGTTTAGTAGACAAAGGTTATTGCTCAATATAAAATTCTCGAGAATTTGGCCTCTAGCGTCAGTTTTCTCACTACCCCAAAAGCTGGAATGCGCGTTAAAGTCTCCGACTATGAGAAAGGGTTCTGGCAGCTGATCTACGAGGTCTTCTAGATCACAGATGGATAATGTAAGATGTGGCTCCAAATATACGTTGCACACAGTGATTGTTTTAAAATCGTGTATAGTGGCGGCCACGGCTTCTATTCTTGTTTGAAGTTTATGTTCGCGCGCTGGAATTCCAGTTTTAACGATAATAGCTACCCCACCTGAGAGCCTGCTTGCGTGCTCTCGGTCGTGCCGGAATACATTGTAGTTTTTTAGGATGCTTGTGTGTTTGGAACTTAAAAATGTTTCTTGCAAACACAAGGCTGTTGGAGAAAGAGTTGCTAGTATGTATTTTATGTCACTGAGGTTATGTAGAAGTCCCCTGCAGTTCCAATGTATGAAAGCCATTTTGTATTATGTGGGTAGAGTAAGAAACCTAGGTTTTGTTTTCTGGCCCAGTGATCCTGGGCTTGTCTTTTTTCCGATCCGAGGTGTCCCGCCGTCCGTCTGACGTCGACGGCCCAGGACTACCTTGGCTTGTGTCCATCGCATCGCCTGACACGCTGGACGTCAGTACTGAACGTACGGATTTGTTCGCGTGTAGCCTCGCCGTGTGGACTGAGGCCTTGAGGCTCGCAGACCCTGCGGTCCGCGGAGCCTGAGTTCGAGGCAGTGGAGCAGCGCGAGCTGCGTCCACTTTGGGCGCAGGGAGTCCTGCCCCGGCGTCACTGGGTGTGCCCTGGGCAGGTGCTGTAGGCCGCTGTGTTGCCGCGCCCTGTTGCAGCACAACGGAATAACTTCTGCTTTCAACTAATGAATGCCGCTTTCGTGCTTCCCTGAAAGTGATATTTTCTTTAACTTTGAGTGTAATTATGCTTTTTTCTTGTTTCCATGTTGGGCAAGCTCGCGAGTAAGCAGGATGACTGCCCTCGCAGTTCACGCAGTGGGGTGGTTCAACTTTGCAATTTTCAGAAGCATGTTCGTGAGAAGCGCACTTAGCACATGTGGTTTGGCCCCGGCAGCTCTGTGAGCCATGGCCGTATCTTTGGCAGTTATAGCAGCGCCGTGGGTTCGGGATGTATGGGCGTAGATTGAGTCTAGTGTAGCCAACCTCCACAGTGTCTGGTAATATGCTCGATGCAAATGTTAGAACGAAGTGTTTTGTTTCGATTTCCTTGTTTTCTCGTTTGATTTTTATTCTGTACACATTTGTGACGTTTTGGTCTTTGAGTCCGTTTAGCAGTTCTTCTTCGCTCATATATTTTAGGTCATCATCAGAGATGACGCCTCGGACGGTGTTTAGTGATCTGTGAGGGCTGATTGCTACAGGAATGTCTTCGAAAGCTGTGATTTTGGGGAGATTTTCGTACTGATGTTGGTAGAGTACTTCTAAAAGAAGGTCGCCGTTGGCTAGCTTCTTTATTTTATATCCTTGCCCTAAGGTGTCTGTTAGGGTTCTGGCGACCTTGAATGGAGAGACATGTCTTGCCGTTATTTCTGAGTGCTCGCTGTGAATCACGTGGAATCTAGGGAAGGTGTTTTTGTTGTTCGTGAAGAACTTAGCTGTAACTTCGGTGCGCGTCCTCTTCTGAGGAAGGCGATCAGGTGAAGGGAGTGAAGTGGCCATAAAATTTGTATGTGTTTCGGCCGCGATACCAGCCACCCACCAAGGAGCCCAACAAGGGGACGGGTCAGGAACTCGCGAGCAAGTCCTGCCCACGCCAGCTGTATACCACGGCTATAACCTAATATGACTGAACTCAGGGTGGTTAGCCACACACGGTTAACCCTTGCCGCCAGGAAGAGAGGAAATAAACGAAGAGAGTAGAAGACAGGAAAGATTTAAAGTAGGAGAAAAGACGAAGATGTGTGGAGAAAGAGACAAGAAAAGGCGACTGCCGATTTCCCCCGGGCGGGTCAATCCGGGGGTGCCGTCTACGTGAAGCCGGGGCCAAAGGGGTGTGTTGCCTCCGCTGGGGGGCCTTAAAGGTCCAATCACCCGGCATCGGCTCAACCCCCAGGATCCCCTTTTCCTCGGACACGGCTAAGCCACGCACGGCGACACGTGGGAGGGGGTCGAAACCCCCCCATTGGCTCGGGTCCGTGGTGTCGCCACACACCAAACGTCTGCTCACGCAGACGCCCCTGCGGGGCAACATAAGGCTTTTGTACAGATTCATCAGACATTTTCTGTCACTTCCCCATGTTGTGTGTGCAAGAATCTTTAGTATGTTCATCGTCTTCAGACACTTCGCTTTCAAGTGTTTCAAGTGAGGAATGAACGTGAGTTTTGTGTCAAGAATGATGCCGAGAAATTTGTGCTCAGAGACTACTGGTATTGTACTTCCGCTGACCTCAATTGTAGGGTGCGGTACTAACCCTCTCTTATTTGTGAAGAGAACGCATGTGCTTTTCTGTGGGTTCAGCCTAAATCCATTTTGGTCCGCCCATTTAGCAACTCTATTTAGGCAAAGTTCAACATGTCGTTCGCAGATAGCAAGATTGCACGACTTGAAACCTATTTGCACGTCATCTACATATACAGAATAGAACATGGCGGGTGGAAGGACTGTGTTGACGGAGTTCATCTTCACAATAAACAACGTACAACTAAGCACACCGCCTTGCGGAACACCAGTCTCCTGGGTGAACGTCCTGGACAAGGCTGGACCAACACTCACACGAAAGGTGCGGTTAGTGAGGCAGCTTTCGATTGTGTTCAGCATGTTGCCACGAATACCCATTGCAGAAAGGTCCTGAAGAATACCATAACGCCATGTCGTGTCATACGCTTTGTCTAGATCTAAGAATACCGACAGAAAAAATTGTTTATGTACGAAGGCATCTCTGATGTTAGCCTCAATTCGAACAAGGTGATCAATCGTTGACTTGCTGTCCCTAAAGCCGCACTGAAGGGGGTCTAGTAATTTGTTGCATTCTAAAAAACTTATTAAACGCCGGTTAACCATTTTTTCATACAACTTGCACAGGCAGCTTGTTAAAGCGATTGGCCTATAACTGCTGGCTAGTGATGGATCTTTCCCTTGTTTAAGTATGGGGATGAGAATGGATTCTTTCCATGAGGATGGTATCTTACCAGCCGCCCACATGGTGTTATAAATGAACAAGAGTGTTTTTAGTCTTTCGGGGTGCAGATGCTTTATGATTTCGTACATGATGCGATCACCACCTGGTGCCGACTTGTTACATGCTCCGAGGGACGCCTTTAGTTCAGCTAAGGTAAATGGAAGATTGTACGCCTCATGTCGTACGCACTTTCTCTTAAGTTGCTGCCGTTCGGCACGTTCTTTATACCTCGGAAAGGTTTCGGTGTAGTGTGCCGTACTGGAGATGTGTTCAAAGTGTTTGCCCAGGAAATCGGCCTGATCCTCCAGGCTCTCACCTTGGTCATTTACTAAGGGTAGGGGATGTTAGTTAGTTAGTTAATTAGGTTTTAGTGGCGCAAAAGCTACTGAGGCCAAGCTGCGCCAACCACAAGGTAATAAAATTACATATAGCATCTATGCAGTGATGCGATGAGTCAGAACGGCTGGATGTACGTGTGGCTGTAAAAGGGCCTAAAAACCAGCGCACTAATGCGCGTAAAGATAGTATACCTAAAATTATGACAATGAAATATGGGCAATGATTGTAAGACTTCAAGTGATATGCTTTTTGCTTCAAAGCTGGAACACACTGGAACACACTGGAACACCAAGCAGATGCACTCGGCCAGCACTTTGAATATGTCTTCAGCTCAGCACACTATACAGACTCTTTCATGCGCCACAAGCTAGTTGAAGAGCGGAAGCCCATACGCGACAGAAAACCATCCACGGGTGGCTACAACTGTCCAATCACTATGGAGGAAATGAAGGCGGCTCTGACGACATGTGGCAGCTCAGCAGCAGGCCCTGACAGGATTACATATGGCATGCTGAAGCATTTACACGAAGACACCTATGAAACACTACTTTTTTTGTTCAACAAGATATGGTCCTCCGGGCGCCTGCCGAAAGCCTGGAAAGAGGCAGTTGTAGTACCAATCCTTAAACAAGGGAAAGATTCCACACTCGCATCTAGTTACAGGCCTATCGCACTTACCAGCTGCCTGTGCAAGGTCTTTGAAAAAATAGTAAATCGTCGCCTTATGCATTTTCTGGAATTCCACGGACTTCTCGACCAGCGCCAAGCCGGATTCAGGTCCGGTCGCTCAACCACGGACCAACTTGTAGCACTAGAGTCCTACGTCAGAGATGCCTTCATCCACAAACAACACTGTCTTGCTTTTTTTTTGACATGGAGAAGGCCTATGACACGACATGGCGCTATGGTATACTCCGTGACTTACACTCACTCGGGATTTCGGGAAACATGCTGAATACCATAGAAAGCTACCTCTCTGATCGCACATTTGTGGTCCGTGTAGGAAATGCTCTGTCGAAGCGTTTTACACAAGAGAATGGCGTCCCCCGAGGAGGAGTACTCAGTTGCACGCTCTTCATGGGTAAGATGAACTCGCTAAGAACAGCGCTGCCAAGAACTATATCATATTCTGTTTATGTAGATGACATCCAGATTTGTTACAAATCATGCAACCTGGCTATCTGTGAGCGGCAAATTCAGCTAGGTGTAAACAGACTCTCAAGCTGGGCAGACGTAAACGGTTTTAAACTGAATGGTGACAAGACCGTCGGTGTTGTTTTTTCTAAAATGCGTGGGATGAGGCCAGACCCCAACATTACGTTGGAAGGGCAACCTATAACCATTAAAAAGGAACACAAGTTCCTAGGCATATTGGTGGATCAAAAGCTTACCTTTGTAAACCACGTCAAAGCGCTAAGGCTAAAATGCCTAAAAGCATTGAATCTACTGAAGATTCTTTCTCATCAGTCATGGGGAACAGACCGTGACTGTCTACTTCATCTGCTGAACAGTGTGGTCCTGTCACGCATTGACTACGGGTCGGTCGTGTATGAATCTGCGTCCAAGTCCGCGCTCAAAATGCTTGACCCCGTCTACCATCTTGGCCTTCGTCTTGCCACTGGTGCCTTCCGAACCAGTCCAACAGCCAGCCTCTATGTCGAGGCGGATCGATGGTCATTAGATCGACGACGGCAGTTCATAATCGTAACACATGCTACCAAGGTTCTTTCGCAGGAAGGGCATCCTTCCGGCGAACTGCTTCGAGACTCCACCAAGACGCAGTTATTCTTATCCCGACCATCAATTATGCCACCATATCCCATTAGAGTTGCATCTCATCTTGAACATCTGAACTTACCAGTCTCCAGCCTCCTGACTGTCTCCCACAAGGACACAATCGCCCCGTGGGAAGTGCATACCATCCACTGTGACACGTCTTTTCTTGAGGTGGGCAAACGCGGACACCCGCTTGCAGTAAGCCAACACTTTATGTACCTGCAGGCCAAGTACAGGTGTGTAGAGTACTACACTGATGCTTCGAAGTCATCCGGAGTTGCATGTGCAGTACTCGGCCCTGATTTCTCTGAATCGAAATGCATGAATAATCACACAAGCATATTTACAGCGTAATGCTACGGCGTACTTCTGGCTGTGAGGCACATCCTAAAAATGAAACGGCAAGCTGCCATCATATACACGGACTCCCTCAGCGTGGTAAAGGCCCTAGCATCCAAGAAGTGGCACAAAAACTCAGTGACCAACTTTCTTCTCAAATCTCTCATATCAGCCCACAAATCAAAACTCCAAATAACACTATGCTGGATACCGGGACATTGCAACATACCTGGCAACGAAGCCGTCGACAGTCTTGCAAGAGCAGCTGCCTCGCGTAATTCCGCTGACATAGAAAAAGTACCATACCAAGACCTCAGGCCACATATTAAACATAGTATCCGTAAGCAATGGCAAGAAGAATGGGATGCAGTAAGCGAAAACAAACTGCGCATAATCAAACCTAAAATAGGGAGCTATACTACAGGAAAACATGACAGGTATAAGGAGGTTGCATTGTGCAGGCTCCGGATCGGTCACACACACGCCACACACTCACACCTCTTAACAAACTCTCTAGCTCCGCACTGTCCAAAATGTGGGGAACGCCTTTCCGTCATTCATATCCTGATAATGTGCAAGAAT
Organism: Hyalomma asiaticum; assembly: GCA_013339685.2. NCBI lineage: Eukaryota > Metazoa > Arthropoda > Arachnida > Ixodida > Ixodidae > Hyalomma > Hyalomma asiaticum. The sequence continues at coordinate 10,807 of JABSTT010003928.1, read as the reverse complement.
CTAGAACATGAAAGGAAGCATCATTTTCCCGAGGCATATAAAACCTGCACACCACTACATCCAGCTTTTTTCGTAGGTGACGCACCCATATTTCCACTATGTAGAGTTTTAAAGTTTTTATCCAGTGCTGGTTTTTTACGTGGAATCTCTTATTCAAAGTGACCTCAGCCTTTCCTCACTCCTGAGGAATTCGCTGAGCTTTTCATCACACATGTTAAGCACCCCTCACTCCTTGCTTTGGCAAGGACTGTTGCAGGTCTGCATGACTACGGCATACACATGTGTTTAAGTCCCATTGCACATCACCATCGACCTTAGTTGTTTATGGCCCTATACACCAACATTCATGTTTTATCCTTGACCCTGAGCCCTGCTTACTAACCCAGGTTCACCTCAAACCATGTGTTTGGCGCTCTTTGGCCTTAGTAGCCCTTGCGCCAGAAAAACCTACCACTAACTAACTAACTGTTCCACACTTTCGCCTCATCTGTATAGGAGTTTATATTGCAGATGTACCTTTCCCAACTCTCCCTCTTAGCAAGTCTTCGTGTTCTTCTTCCTTGCGACTTCACTTTTTTAAAGTTTTCTAGGTTTTCAACCGTTGGGTACTGACGTAGCAGTCCCCAAGCTTTGTTTTGGTTTTTGCGTGCCTTCTGACATTCTTTATTCCACCATGGAATTCGGCGTTTATCACTTATTCCGTTAGTTTGTGGAATACAGCTAATAGCAGCATCAATAACGAAAGCTGTAAAATATGCCGCAGCATCGTCTATGTTCAATGAAGCAACATCTTCACGCCTTAAATATGTTGTCTCTTGAAATAGCTCCCAGTTGGATGATCGCCCCGCCACGGTGGTCTAGTGGCTAAGGTACTCGGCTGCTGATCCGAGGGTCGCGGGATCGAATCCCGGCCGCGGCGGCTGCATTTCGATGGAGGCGAAATGTTGAGGCCCGTGTGCTGTGCGATGTCAGTGCACGTTAAAGAACCCCAGGTGGTCGAAATTTCCGGAGCCCTCCACTACGGCGTCTCTCATAATCAGAACTGGTTTTGGGACGTAAAACCCCATAAAACAACATAAAACAACCAGTTGGATGATTCAATCTTCCATCGCGGAATATGATGGAGGTGTTGGTCCTGTGTCGTTAGATTCAAAAGTATCGGAAAATGGTCGCTTCCGTAAGGGTTCTTAATAACGTGCCACTCAAGATATGGTAAAAGTGTGCTAGATACAATGCTTAAATCAATGGATGAGTATGTTTGGTGTGTGACACTGAAATATGTAGGCTCCTTTTTATTGAGTAGGCAGGCACCTGAGGAAAACAGGAAATTTTCCACGAGGCGTCCTCTCGCATCACAGCGGGGTCTCCCCACAGTGGGTTATGCGCATTGAAATCTCCAACGATCATATATGGCACAGGAAGTTCTTCAATGAAGCTTTGGAATTCTGCTTTATGGAGTTGATAGGTAGGAGGGATGTATATTGAAGTGATAGTGACAAGCCTATCAAATATCACTGCCTGAACCGCAACTGCTTCCAAAGGCGTTTGGAGATGTAACTGCTTACAGGCGATACCCTTATCAACTACTATGGCTACTCCTCCGGACGACGCAACAGCGTCGTCACGGTCTTTACGGAAAATCGTATATTGCTTGAGGAAGTTCGTCTGTGTGCTTTTTAGGTGAGTTTCTTGAACACACAGCACTTTCGGCTTAAATTGGTGAAGGAGTTCTTTCACATCATCAAGATTATGGATAAGACCTCTCACGTTCCAGTGTAAAACCTGTGTGTCCATCTGAAGAGAGATGCTTATGCTGTGTGTTTTAGAAAGCAACTTATCACACAGAGCCTTTCCCAGGCCCTGTGATTACAGCTCTTTCTTTTTTAGAGCGGCCGACAGAGTCGCGCCGCTCCTTTGGCGCAGACTGCGCCACCCGTCCAGGAGATGTGTCCATCGCCTCAGCGGAGGCGCTGGACACCCGCTCTAGGGAGCGGGGTGTTCGGCGGGGGAGCCTCGTCTCCAGAGACGAGGCCTCTGGGCCCACCTGCCCGGAGGCCGGGGGGTCCTTCTGGGATGGCGGTACAGCACTTACTGCTGCTGCCGTCGTGGGGGCGAGCGGCATTGCCACCGGCTCACTACTCGTGAGCGCAGCGCCTGCCGCAGGCCGTTGCGACGGTGCCCCCTGACGCGTCACATCGGCATAGGATTTATTTGGCATGTAAGTAACAAGCCTCCGTGCCTCTTTGAAGGACAAGTTTTCTTTTACTTTGATAGTAACAATTTCTTTTTCTTTTTTCCAGGAGGGACAGGACCGCGAGTACGCGGCATGTTCCCCGTTATAGTTTACACAATGTGGCGTATTCCAGCAAGTCTCAGAGGAATGTTCTGTGTCACTACATTTGGCACAAGTCATTCGACCTCGGCAGTTCTGTGAGCTGTGACCAAACCTCTGACATTTGTAGCATCGAAGAGGGTTGGGGATGTATGGTCGCACTCGGATCTTTACATACCCCGTCTCGATGGTCTCCGGCAGGACACTTGAGTTAGAATTCTTGAGAACACTTGAGGTCAGAATTAGATGTTTTCTTTCGATCTCTTTGCCGTCGCGCCTCATCCTAATACGCTTTACATTGATCACATTCTGGTCACTCCAGCCATCTCGCAACTCTTTCTCAGTGAGCTCTTTCAGGTCATCATCGGAAACAACACCCCGAGAAGTGTTCATGGTGCGGTGTGGAGTCACTGTGACCGGGAAGTCACCAAAAGAAACAAGATTCTGTAATTTCTCATGTTGTTTCCTGTCTCGGAGTTCCAAAAGGAGGTCTCCGTTGGCCAGCTTTGTTGCTTTGTACCAGGCACGTAGCCAGGATTTTTTTTCGGGGTGGGCCCAAAAGCTTCATCATCATCATCATCATCATAATAATTTATTCACTCTTAAAGGCCCTTCTCAGGGTATTACGTAAAGGGGCGACAAAAGCATCAATAACAGCATGGTCATTATTATACAATGCTTAAAAAAAACTTGCCCCGGAATATAGAAGGCGCTTAATGTTTAGACGAGAAAGAGAACAGAGTGGAATGCAGCCCAAGAAGCGAGTTCATCCAAGATGGAAAGCAAGCTTTTGACTCTGTAGTAAAGCTAGTGCATGTGCACGAGAAAGAATACTTTGTAACCAAGTAATCTGGATGAAGAAGGGCCATATAGAGCCAGTGACGGAACGAGGGCGACAAAAAGAAAAAGAAAAAGCAATGCAAATGAATCAGGCGCTCACTTACGGATGTTCAGGAAATAAAAAAATATATTCGTCGGATGCTTTCTCTACCGAATTTCTCACACTTTGTCTCAACTACAGGCCTTCGAGAAAAACGTGAGCCACTTTATGACAGCAATTCTTAAAAGAAAAAAAAAACAGACATATTCGCGAAAACAACTTTATTGAACCATAAAGAGCCAAAACACGGATGCTTTCATGACACAAAAGATGCAGAACGCTAAAAGTTGGTTTAGGAAGCAATATTAAAGAATGACATTGCGAGTGGTTTTACAATATAGCAAAAGCCAATGCAAAAGAAAAGAAAACGAGCAAGCAGCCTGGCCGAAAAGAGTGGTTCACGCTGCAATTTTCATGCGTCGCGGTTTCTCTATAAACACAGTGATAATTTCGTCGACACTGACTTGCATCCGGTGAATGGACATAAGAGCCAGGCCAAGCCGCTCTTCAGCCGTTCGGTTTCTCAAATATGTTTTTACTCTTTTCATTGGTCGAGAAGCTGCGTTCGGCAGCAGCTGTACTCACTCGGATTGTCGCCAATATCTTGAGTGTGTGAACGTTCGGCGAGAGGGCTTTGTCACATTCAGTTAAAGCGTCTGTCGCAGAGCGGGGAAGTTCCTCCTCTTGCATGGCTTGCCATTTAGTTTTCCAGATTTCCCATTCATCTTTTAGCGTAACGATATGTGCTGTTGTCATATCACTGAGGTAAAAATCGAAGGGTGGCTGAACAGATTCAAATTTGCCCTTGCAGGCGTGGTTTGGCAACACAAATTGCAAACTTTGCAGTGTTTTCCGATGGTTTGCAAAGCGCCGTTTGGAGGGAAGCTTTCAGGTCATCTATCTGTGGAATGAACGTGGCTCGCCTGTAGTACACTTCCGCAGAACTACAAGCGCAGTTTACCCTGTTTGTTTACCTTGTTTACTCCTTCCGCCACGAGGGCGCCTGCCCCCACGACGCAGGCGGCGGAAAAAGGGTGGTGGGGTTCGCAAAGGTGCCAGGGGGATTGAACGGGTTAATGGGTTGTCGAATCCGTCGCTTTCCATACAAAAGCCCCCTTTTCCAAGCTTTCGGTTAGCTTCCGCCGTCCGTTCGTGGAAAAACTCTGCGTCTGCGGCAAAGCCAAGCCGTATACACATGCGTTTTCCCACGCCGCGCAGCTCTCAGTTAAAGAAAGCACCTGAATGTTCCCTAAGTTGCCGCCACTACGTGACTGTATAAATGATGCCCGCATTATACCGCCTGCTTGCTCTGCAGCAACAAAGACACCGCTCCTCTCATTAAGAAAGACATTTCCTCAACCGATGGAGTCAACGCTATCCTTTTCTGTATGTCCTGTCATTCTTTGCACTGTTCCTTGAAGCAATCCCAACTACCGAACGCCTGACCGTAGATGAGAATCCTCGTTTGGGGCAATATAGACATGGTCACTTTTGCTCCAAAAAAACCCGACACAACCAACGAACCACCTTCCTAAACATAGCTGATGCGACGAAGAAAAGTAGCGCGAAGTATCGACAGATAACGTCGTTTCTTTGGTTTCGAAGCCATATGTATGGCAACATTTTGTTCGTTCTGGTAATTTCGCTTCCAACAAGCTTGTCTTACATATATTAAAATGTCCTGCGTTGCGAAGTTTTCTGCCATTTTCCGCAATCACAAAGCAGTAACTGTTTCCGATAATTGGTTTCAGTTGGTATGACCGTTGTGTCACGAAGATTGATACGGTGGTCGCTATCTTGGGAATGTTTGGCTATCGGGTTACGATCTGTTGCAAAATTGCAGAGGCCATTCTTGTGCTGTCGAAATGTTTCTTTGAGGTTTTTCGTTTCGCCGATGTAGCTCGCATCACATATTTGTATACAGTGGCTTGGGCTCTCTCTTTCGGTGAATGGCCATCGGCAATATGTAGAGAACATGTGCTCGTGGGCTTGTGAGTCAATCGGATGCCTTCTTTTCTGAGAATACGGGTGATAGTTTCGCTAACGCCTCGGACATATGGGAGAGTGTGGTGTTTCTGTTGTGGTGTTCATTCAGGAGCCGGAGGACGCTGAATTCTCGGCAAGCATAGCCGTGCTTTTGGAATTGAAGTGCTTTCGGAATAAAGGTTCTTGGGTAGCTGTTCTTAGTGAGTTCCTTGACTATCGTTTGTTTCTCATTTGTTTAAATGCGCACGGCGCTACTTGTACTTGTGCCTATATACCCCTGCATTGATGCCTGACTTGACAAACTTCGGGGGGGGCCCGGGCCCCCCTGGGCCCCCCCTTGCCTACGTGCCTGCTTTGTACCCAGGTCCTATGGTCTCTGAGGCATTTCGCGACGAGGAAGGGTGACAATACTCGAGCTTTCTTGTCAGCTTTTACAGAATGAATTACATGATAGCGTGGGAAGTTATCTATCTGATGGCCATGAAATGTGAAGATATCTTCGGCGCGCCCCCTTTTCTTCTGGGGGCGATCGTGCAGTGAAGGAAAAGGACTATCCATATAAGTATTCCTGTTTTCGGTAGCAATGCCGGCCACCCACCGTGGAGCCCAACAAGGGGACGCAGTGGAAGATGTAAAACAAGTACCACTGACGCCAACTGTACGTTGCTACTATAACCGTATATGAAATAAGCTAGAGTGGTTATGTCACACAAGGTTAACCCTTGCCGCCAGGAAAAGTGAAGTAAGTGGAAGAGAGGAGAAGACAGGAAAGATTTAACGTGAGAGAGAAAGACGAAGATGAGGGGAGAGAGAGATAGGAAAAGGCGACTGCCGATTTCCCCTGGGTGGGTCAGCCCAGGGGTGCCGTCTACGTGAAGCCGGGGCCAAAGGGGTGTGTTGCCTCTGCCGGGGGACCTTAAAGGTCCAATCACCCGGCGTCGGCTCAACCCCCAGGATTCCCTTTTCCACGGACATGGCTCAGCCACGCACGGCTAGGCGTGGGAGGAGGTCGAAACCCCCCCGTTAGCTCGGGTCCGTGGTGTCGCTACACACCAAACGCCTGTTTGCGTGAGATGAACGTTTCACTCGATTCGAGTCAGCACCGCTGCCACATGCCCTCGTATCTATGCCACGCCTTGGCGGCATCGCGAATGCGGTTTAGCGCCAGCCTACGTTTTTGAAGTTCATACAACACACAGGCAGCACCGGGATAGTTGACGTCATTTATCAGCAGAATGGCGTCGTCCTGGAAACCACGTAACTCCCACAGAACAGGTGCATTCGGCGATGGAAATGCCGCATGCGATAACCGTGAAGTTTTCTATGAGCGGGGGGGGGGGGGGGGGCGGCAAGCTGAGGTCTTGCGACAGCAGCGACATGGCACGCACGATGTTGTTGATATGACTAACCGAGAAAATCGAGGAGCCTGATTCGGCGGCAGCTAAGAATATGGCGATCTTGACAAAAAAGTAATGTGGAGAATAGGCACAAAACAGTGTCATTCATAAGGCCTACCAGCTGAAACTCGTACCGATATGCATCAGATTTCATGCACCACCGTGAATGTTCCCGTGGGTATGAGGTCTATTTCTCAAGGTACATAGAAGTGAGAGTGCTTTGGTAGTTGGATGTGTCGCGATTGTTGGGCTGTACTTTACGTGATTACAGGTGCTTTCTTGTCATGCTTGCAGACATGCACGTATGGAAGAACCATGCCATGGTTGGCGAATGCCACACGGATGTCATGCATCATGTTTGCTTAAAGATGGAATGGGCTGGTTTGTGAAATTTGCAAGTGGTAGTGATTCGTTTGTCGTGACTACAATGCATCTGCAGTGGCATGTCCATGACGTATAATGGTAGTAAATCTTTTCATATGGGAAGCAAGTTTGACAGGGGTGATGCGTTTATGAAGGTTTTGTATAATGGAAGGATAGTGTAAGGGTAAATTAAATACATCATTGGTGTTGAGATTTCTTAACGCCGTGACTTTCGGGGTGGTGGTCTACGTTTACGCATATTGAGCGATATTTACAGAAGATGGTGCTGTGGATGTGGAATAGCTGTACGTGGTCGGTTATTTGTGATATGCTTGGTTGGTGGGAAGCAGTTTGTATTTGCGAATGCACTTGGGAGCCATATGTACACAGACAGAGTTTTGTAGACCAACTGATTGAAAGTAGTTGTGGCAGGGTGTTTTCATTGTTTTGCGTAGTTTTCTGCGGATTGGTTTATTGATATTTTCGGCGTCCTTATAACTATGGACGGCAGCGGATGAGGCAGCAAAAGAGCCATTTCCGAATATTGTACTATATCTAGGAACGTGGAGTAAGTGTGTTTGGAAATGGGAGTTTTGCAATTGTTGAAGTGTTCGTTTATTTTGGACGACATGGGTGCCTTCGCCTTTTAATGAATAAGTGAGGACAGTAATGATAACCAATCGGTATAAATGATGCGCGATAAGTATGTCGATGCTTCAGTTATTGCTATGACCTCCGTTGTGTAAGCGCAGTGGTTGTTTGTAATTTTAGTTATTTTTTCTGTCTATTTGACAGGACGTGAGAATTACAAAAGTGGAACCGGATGCACTCGAAGATAAATATAGACTGCGTTTCGCGTTGTATATTTGGATGCCGCAATGGAAGTTAGCTCTTGAAATGAGAATGCATATTTCTCACCGAGGTGGTGTGTTTAAATGTTGTTGCGGATACTGTATTTGGTTTGCGTGATATGTCCTTGTGCGGTAAAGGGTTTCTCATTAAACAAGTAATATTCGGCATTCAGTCTGTCTAATCCCAGAGTTAGTGGCGCACAGTTGGCAAGTACGTGTAGTGATTAAATACGGGTAGCATAAATCCACCTGTAAGTGTTGTCAGCAGGGATCGCTGGAGGAAAATAACCCTCGATTTTAGGTAATATGATGCAGATGAGTGCCACCAACACGGAGATCCATATGTAAGGGCTGGGAGGATGAGCGGTGTTTCACAGACAGGGTCCTACAGCGGTGGAGTCTTCGCTTCGTTTCTAAGGTAACCGTCGTGAGAGTGAAAGTTGTCCAAAAATATGACGAGTGCGCTAATTTCACATTTCATTTTTGAAAATTTTCCATCCATTATAATGCTTGGTTGTCATCTAGAAGTTCCCTTGTGACCATTTTTGAAGAAGACGAATTATGATTCTCTGGTGTTGAGTGCTATATTATGGCTGGTGGACCAGTCAGTTATTGTTTGGAGGAAGTTTTCTGCTGGTACCAGCGAAAACCATGTCGGATGCCGAATTTCCTCTTCCCGCAGCCTGCATGGTTCTCCCGCCATCCTGGACGGCAACGTTACGACAGCTACCTACTCCAACTCCTTTGTCAATTTATCATCCGCATTGGAAAAGAGACATGCGGCAAAACCGAGGCTGGGCCGCCATAGTAAATGCCAAATACCAGCCACGTTACTGGATGTGGACACCGACAAGTTGCAGCGCAACCGCGACCACTCTCCACCACGCCGTAGCCAATGGCGGCCACCGGAGGTGCCCTTCGTAGCTTCGCAAGCCAAGTCCCACCGTGGCCGAATCGTACGATGGCCACTACGGCACAGCCAACACCGTCCACCAGAGCCAGCGCTGCAATGGCGGTTCGGCGTATAAGGCCAGCCGCGACGTCAAAATGATCGGCGAGACAGCCCCGTTGCGACACACGCATTGCCGTCCTCCAGAGGCCTTTTCGGCTGCCACTGTTGCTTGGAGTCACGGCCGAGTGTAATGAACAACACGCTCCGCCATATGTTCAGCGCTCGCGCTATGAGCGCAAGAACAGGCGAACAGGAAGATTAAGTTCAGAGGATAGAGCAGCCGACCCAGGAATGGGTGATGTCTGTCTCATTCGTTAAATATATATATATACAGATATGTATCTACCTATCTACCTATATCTACCTATATCTATATATCGATATCTGTATATATAGAGAGTAACCAATAAGAGAGAGAGATAGCGCATCCGCTGCAGGGCGGCTGTTCTATTCTCCAACGTAGTCTCTTCTACGCTCTCCCTGCGCTCGTAGCGAGAGCGCCCTAGGCACGCGGAGCTTTTTGCCGTTGGACATTACACTCGTCCACGCTGCGAGCAAAAGGGCCTGCAGAAATTGTCTCTGGCGGGCGTCACTTGCGGTGCCAGTCTTGGCGGTCTCGGCCTCACTTTGACCTGGCTTGGAGCACGCCCCCCGAGACCAGTCCTCCGGGGGGCGCTCTCCCGCTATGTCGCGGTGGTCCTCGCAGGATTTTGTCACGCCGCGACTTGACTTCCGAAACCCCCGGAGGACCCTCCGGTTGCGTAGAATGGCAAATGACATGGTGGAAGATGGCCTAGGCCACGTCGCGACTCGTGGTGAGCTGCGTGAATTGTTGCTGGAAAACGACGGCATTGACTGCTCATTCTCTCGTTTTCCCACATACTTCGAGCTTTGGTGTTTTGTATTTGTCTCGGTGCCCATCATGACCAATGAACGCGCTTGCTATTCTGTGGACGAGGCAGCTTGCGCTTCCATAGTGCGGACTCCCTCTGAAGCTCAAACTAGGGGAATTTGGGGTTCCCCTACATGCCTGGCACCCTTCCAGATCAAACGTGATGGAAGCAGTGGGGAACCTCGGTTGTACGATAATTTCGTTGAGCACAATAAACTCGGCTTCTCTGAGTGAGGCATGGGTGTGCAATGAAGAAACGTCCTCACACTCGACGAATGCCTTAAAATTCGGCAGATCTGAGTGACTGCTCCGGAGGCATCATTACTGCGCTATCCCTGCACATGCCTTGTTCGTGGAGTTTTTTGAGAGCTTATCGTGTTTCGATCGACCGACAAGGTTTCTTCTTCGATTTGGGTGGCGTCGGGCGCAACAGGACCCTCCATATACTCAATCGTGGACAAGCACCAGCACCGCGTCTCCAGCTACTGTGGGTTTGAAGATGCTGTGCTCGCCAGGTAGACATGCTGGGGCGAGGTTTATCGACGCCGAGTCCGATACCCGCGTTGCAGAACTGAACCTGCCGCTGTCGTCTGCAGCAGGGCAGACGAATATCCTCTCGTGCTCCTGTAGCGTCATTCTGGTGGCCCTCGTGGGCCTCGTCAGCGTTCGTAGGATGGTGGGAGTGGTCGCTTCCATGGAGAAGCGGGCCAAAAGCTGAGATGAACGTTTTACTCGATTCGAGTCAGCACCGCTGCCACATGCCCTCGTATCTATGCCACGCCTTGGCGGCATCGCGAATGCGGTTTAGCGCCAGCCTCCGTTTTTGAACTTCATACAACACACAGGCAGCACCGGGATAGTTGACGTCATTTATCAGCAGAATGGCGTCGTCCTGGAAACCACGTAACTCCCACAGAACAGGTGCATTCGGCGATGGAAATGCCGCATGCGATAACCGTGAAGTTTTCTATGAGCGGGGGGGGGGGGGGGGCGGCAAGCTGAGTTCTTGCGACAGCAGCGACATGGCACGCGCGACGTTGTTGATATGACTAACCGAGAAAATCGAGGAGCCTGATTCGGCGGCAGCTACGAATATGGCGATCTTGATGAAAAAGTAATGTGGAGTATAGGCACAAAACAGTGTCATTCATAAG
>JABSTT010003927.1:0-31110 GCA_013339685.2 Hyalomma asiaticum | reverse complement strand
GGGGTAGTTACAAAAAATGCAGCAAAAGCATAGAGACGCATGAACAATGAAGAACAAGCTTGACTAACAATATCAACAGATCAATACATAACAAAAAGGTAATGTTCACTGCTGAAAAAAGGTTGCCATGGAAATAATCAAAAGCAAGTGCCAGACCAAGAATAACGGAGCAAGAATAATAAACAGCTCTGTATGACAAACGCAACTCGTTTCATTATCAGAGGTATCACACTCTGAATGGGTTGTGACTCCGGTGTGACAAAAAATCGTGGGCAGCTTGCACTAGTGGTGCGAGGTTGGAATAAGAGCTAGGCTTGTGACCAACCTAGCTTCTTCAGGCTTCTACAAGCTCAACTAAGTCACGTGCTATGCCACGTGACTATCTGTTACGAGGCTTAAATTTGGCGGGTATATGCCACGTTACTAGTTGTGACGTCATGTTACGTGATTTGGGTCATGTGTCTTGGTTCAAATTGGCCTCGTGGGCAAAGGGTGGTTGCGGCGCTTTCCTCCTTTCTTCACTCACCCTCACCTCCCCTTCTCATCCCTTGCTGTGTGCGTGCTTACGCTATGCCTCTCCCTCTCCGTTCGTCCTTTCTTCCCTCCTCACCGTCGATTCCATTTCCCTACCTTTACTATATTTACTGTACAAGGATATCCTATGCCTTACTCTTTCCCGTCCTACTCACCACCACTTCCCTTTGCCACACCTCACTGTACTACACAAAGCCACGCTACGCTACGAAACGCCTCCGCCTTTACGTAGTACTGGGCTGGGAGCATGAGCCCAGGAGAAGAATGAAGTGCGCTCGCAAATGCCGTGCGTTTCATGGAAAAAGAACACACGCACTTATTTATTGATGATTGTTTTACCCGGCGTAGCCCAAGTTAACCGATAGCTTCAACATCTTCGCTATTTAGAAATGTGACAACACTGAAAAGCATCAACCCGTTTTTTCTTTAAATTTACTTTTGCGTATAACCGACACTGCAAACGTTTATTCAGGTTTCGTCTACGTAGAAAATAATCATGGCAAGACGTCAGGAGCAGTTGTTCGCTTCTATAGCGCCATTAAGTACCAATGACGGTTCTGTCTGAGCGTGCGCTGGGCGTTTGAGAAGTTTAATTGCATTTTTTAAAACCATGCGACTTGCTGACAGTTGAAGGAAATGACAGTGCGCGTGAAGACACGTGCTCTGTTTTTACCGTTTGAAACTTTCTTTATGAGAGTTTTTTTTTTTCCTCCTTAAGCATAATAGCGAATCGGATATATTGTAAAATGTACGACAAACCTCGCCACGGGATCCTGTATCAGTCACGTATCTGCAGAACATCGCGGTGGCCTTGCGTCCAATGGGAAGGCGCAACATGCCGTGAGCTATGAGCGGGCTCACGCCGGTGAGACAAGCGAGCAGCATGCCTGTCAGCGTGGAACGAGACACGTTGGCGAATTGCAGGCGCGGCTGCCAGCGCTTGCACACATAGGCCGAGAAGTTTTCGCAGAGGGTCACACTACTGCAGAATGACAGGTGCGAGCCATATTAGTTAAATTGTCAAGCTTTCTGGCACTGTCTTGTACATGGCGTTTTAGTTAACTTGCGCCAAGCTTAAAAAAAAATAAAAGAGTCCACGTGTGCGTTACGAAAATACAACCACACTAGTAACGTAATCTACGTTTTGACAGCCGCAGATTATGTTCAGAAGGAGCTCAGGTAATTAATTATTGGTAATTAAAGAACTTACAAACCGTCGCTTTAAATGCAAAATGTTGAACGAAGAAGTTGTATGAAGAAGCTCTCTAATTAGCGTCCGGAGATTACATTTTCTTAATAACAGGTGCAATGTTCTTAATTTTTTCCGGACTTCTCCGAAAGAGCCTGAGGTTTGCAAGGGTAGCACACGACGAGACCCTTGCGTGCGGCAACATTAGCGCCCTCGAACATATTATCAATCAACGATCAGTGATGCAAGCATAGAGAAAATACTGGACACCCCATGAAAGAAACTGATAAAATACGGCGACACCTTTCGCCCTCTCGGCGTGTTTATGCGTGTGATCAGGAGGCATCATCGCACTCGAGCGTCTAATCACATGGTGTATTTTTTTAAAAGCTCGCAATAGTTACAACCACGGCATATATTAAGAAAATAGACTATCGAGACAGTAATTAAGATCCTCTAAAACTTCTCTACTGAATATTTTGCATTGTAAGCAACAGTTCGGTTATTCATTAATATTAACAACTGCTCGAGCTCATATTAAAAATAGTCTGTGATTGTCGAGACGACAGTAAACAATAATCAGATAGCTGTAGTCTCGTAAGGCGCACGTGAAGTTTGTTTACAGAGTTCTGTTGGGGTTTTCGTTAGTGGGTTTCGCATCGACAGACGACCGTCACCATCACGGACAGCATCTACTTTATATATGGCATACCGCGTCGCTTAGCAGCGCGTTAAATGATCTTTAAGTAGGAGGAATGGTGAGGAGGAGAAGAAGAAATAAATAGAACAAAAAAATTCCTGCCAAGGCGGAATTCGAACCCACGTACCGAAGGCGAGCGTCATAACCACTTGGCTATCCAGGCACACTAGCCGCACGAGCATTTACGAGAGCGATGTGAGTGCGTTGCTAAACGGGCGAGTGACCGAGAAAAAGAGATAAAGAGAAAGAAGGGGAACAGAAAGAGAGAGAGAGAGTCAGAAACAGAAAGAGAGACAACAAAAGAAAGAAAGAGAGAAAGGAAGAAAGAGAAAAAAACAGAAAGAAAACATATCATAGCCTTGTGTGGTGTTGGTCTCGAGAACATATCGTGGCGCCATCTGCAGGACTCTCTCCGTGACGTAGAAAAAGACATCATGTGATAGCGGTTGCGAGGTCTCAATCGGTTCAGCCCGGTCGGAGACGTACCGTTGTCTTCATGTTGAAAGCGTTTTATATGCTCATCTTAGCTTCAAAACAGCCTGGTGTGCAGGCCAGCAAATGTCTTTAGCGAGCCGCATTCATTTAGTAAACTATCGCTGGAGGTATCCATACATCTCGTGTGCATATATGTCTACTGAGTCAAGCGAGAACGCTGGAAACTATCATTTTTGTTCGGACAGCGCGCAGGCAATAAGTGATATTTCGATTCGCGCTGACAGCGGTGCATGATTCACGGCACACCTTTGCAGCCCTTCGCCTTTTTTTTTTTGGGGGGGGGGGGGGTTGTAATTAGTTAAGCAGGCAATGTGAAAGTGCTTTTACATTGGTAATTAAATTTGCATAAGCTTTTATGAAGGTCCCCTAAACAGTACTGTTCGTAGTACTCGTCATGGCGCGAGCAGTGTGGAACTTTCGCCAGTTTTACGGCGGTGAAATAATTTATCGCATGCCTATTTATCAACGATATGTGGTGCTTCCACCCCAATATACGGTTCCGCCATGTGCGCGCATGCATCGCTAAGCAGGACATCTTGACTGATGACGAAATCACAACACCGTGCACAGTTTTGCGATGGCTGCAGCTAATGGAAAAAGACGCTGTTCTTTCACAGGCGCGAATATAAGCGTTCTAATTTCCAATGCCCGCAGTCCGAGCAACTTTATGCCGTACTCAATGGACATTTCAGCTGCAAGGCCGAACACGAAATTTATCTCGGGGAAATGCTTGCACACACACGAAGATGAGCGCTTGGCTGTTTCCCCGTTCTCGGCCTCTGCAGCCAAGCCACGTCGTTTTGTGTAAGCGTGAGCGCGAAGTAAGCTTGGTCGAACAAGCCCATCCCTGTATGCCAAGCAGCAATCCATGCTCAAAAGCAAGAAGCAAAATAACAGCCTTCGGCAAGAAAGCCCTTGGAAGCCAGCGAGCAGCGTGGGTGGCTGCGAAGGCGAATCACGTGATGTCATTTACTACGTCACGGCGACAGAAGCGCGGGCCTCTCCAGTGGCGGCCATCGAGGCCAATAGCAAGGGGGAGGGAAAGGAAAGTGGGGGTGCGGAAGAGGGGCAGAATAAACCGTACCATGTCATTGCATAGTATAGGAGGGGGTGGGAAAGGGAAGTAGGTGGAGGTGGGAAGGAATAATATGTGGTTGAGGAGCAGGGGAGACGGTAGACCATAGTATAGTCTTGTACAGTATGGTATAGCGATGGGTGGGAAATGGAAGTGAGGGTGAGGAGGAGGGGAATGTCACATTCTCTTCTGTTTCCGCAGTCGTCGCACAACTATTGCGCAACTTCCCGAATTTTTTTAAAGCCTTCGTAAAGGTGAACTGAAACATCCTGTAAGTTAGCTGCTGTTTTGCCATCTCCCCTGATCTAGATGGTGCAGCGCGAGTGATCAACACAAGCGACGGATAACCGCAGCTGTAAAACCGCAACTAGCATTTCAAGATCATGAGGGGCTTTTTTCTTTTGATCATTCCCGCTTCTAAAAGAGTCGGCTATGCCTGACGAACATTACTGGTGTGCTCGAAAACAACAGGGCCGTTTTCCCGAATTTCACAGCTAGACGGTCATCGGTCACTTGTGCTCATCAGTTTCACCATTTCACCATTTTTAGAACCATTTAGTCGATGCCCTGTGTCCCGTTGTATAACGGAGGACGTCGACGCTATGCTGTGTTCCTTTTTGAGCTGCGTCATTGTTCTTTGCCCTACCCCATCAACGTGTGAGTCTAGTACCAACTCGCCCAAATGTCGATCCTTCTGTCGTCAGCACCAATTTTGAACAGTGCGTCAAAAGCTTTTACAAGGTTACAGTTTTCCAGTCCGAAAGTGAATACTGTGCTGGTCAGATGTCGAACACTGCTAGATGAATGCAGTAAGATAAGGATAAGCGAATTAAATGACGAATTTATATAGAATTAAACTATGTAAACGCATCTGCGTAATAATAACCGGTATAAAGATTAAGTGACGTATTCAGTTCGAACAAAACGCTCGAGCCCGTCGAACCTGCGCGGTAGGTTCGTTTACCTCGCACGGAAGAATAGTTTTATTTATTCATTTATTTTTTGCGTGTTGCAACATGTAACTTTCAGTAGCTTTGTTGAATACAAATTCATCATCATCCCATCTTATGTCCACTGCAGGACTAAGGCCTCTCCCAATCCTCGCCATCCTTGCCTGTCCTGCGCGAGCTGATTCCATTTGATGCCTGCGAACTTCTTGATTTCGTCCCCCCATCTTACTCTCTGCCGCCCACGGCTGCGCTTATCCTCTCTTGGTATCCATTCCGTCGTTCAAACTGTCCATCTGGGAAGAGACAGGGCTCAGGATTAACGGCGAATATCTGAGTAACCTGCGATTTGCAGACGACATAGTACTCTTTAGCATTCATGGCGACGAATTGCAAAAGATGATTGAAGACTTAAGCCGAGAAAGCGCTAAGGTAGGATTAAGGATGAACATGCAGAAAACAAAGATAATGCTAAGTGGCACGGCGAAAAAACGTCTATTCACGATCGAAACCCATATATTAGAAGTCGTAGAGGAATATCTGTACCTAGGACAGCTACTTACTGGAGAACCCACCCATACAAAAGAAATCCACCGTAGAATAAACATGGGATGGCGCGCATATGGGAGACATTCCCAGCTCATGAACGGAGACCTACCACTATCACTCAAGCGGAAACTATATAACTACTGCACCCTGCCAGTACTGACTTACGGATCAGAAACCTGGAGAATTACAAAGAAGCTAGAGAGGAAGTTAAGAACCGCGCAGCGGGCGATGGAACGAAAAATGATAGGCGTTACACTAAGGGATAGGAAGACAGCCAAGTGGGTCAGAGAACAAACGGGGGTCGCCGACATAGTGAACGATATTAAGAAGAAAAAATGGACATGGGCAGGCCACGTGATGAGAATACAAATTATTGTGTCGTAATTCTGATTTTGTTGCCGTTTACACCCCGGCGCTTCCCAAGATTTAGATTAGTACTCTGAGGTTTCTACTGGAACGTCTTCCTGCACTGATGCTCGCATGTAAGCGTAACAGAGATGCATTGTAACCTTCATTTACAGAACTCAGTGAAATACATATTTTGTCAAAGGGCCACACTGTATAGCCTGGAGTTGTAGATTATTTCTTCTTGCGGTGGCATATGAAAGGGTTCTATTGTATACCGGACAAATACGTCAATAACCGGGTTCTTTCAACAAAACGAGATGGTTTTGCGCTGAACATACCACATGCACTTCCCTATTTTGCAGTAGTTTTTCTCTTTTTTTTTCACGCGCAATAATTAGGTTGTCCAAAGGCACTGTTCATGTAACTTTTCGGCTTTTTTTTTATTTGCTATAGATGCTTGATTATCATGGAGAAGTGTCTTCCTAGCTATCTGCGTTATCATATTTTTTAAAGTCCGCAACTACTTTTAATGCAGTGCATTTTCTTAGATATTAGTTGCTATTTGACTAATTAAATACGGTTATCCAACTTTCAAATGAAACTCGAAAGTGCAGCACGGCTTATATGCGACCTGACACTGAGCCTAAATCAATGTTTTAACAAGCCAGACTGACTCTGGTGCCGTACTGCATTCAAGAGCGTATACGTGAAATTCATAAAAGTGGTGCTTCGAGCGTTGCCTATTACTCTGTACACCTACATATGGATGAGTTGAAAAGGAAGAAGAGCAGAATACCGTGAAGAATAAATAAAACAGATGTCGTGGTATGAAGTGGAGTTTTTTTTTTTTGTCGATGTCGAATCGCTGACGTATTCAAGGTGTTACAGTGATATTGAATTTTCAGACCTCACGAACCTCAAAACATCACGTGGATATTACTGGGCTCCCTCACCCAAAAACCAACCAAAGGACCAACCAAAGCTTCTCTTCTAGTTTGGATTTTAACCAAAGGAAAGTCATTCAGTTGCCTTTGTTATTGGTAAACTCAGAAGAGTTTGCACAGTGACCTTCCTGCTTTATTGCTCAAATTTCGCAAAGATATCGTTTTTCATTGTCTGCATTGTGCAATCTAAAACTGTGCTTATGCGATCGTGACTTTGCAAAACAGATTTGAAGTAATAATTTTTTTTTGCGCCTTTAGCACTGTCGACATCAAAACGAAGCACTAAATTCCCTACATTTACGAACTAACAGATCCGCCAGATTTACACAGTACGAACTCTTCGTTCCATGTTTTACAATATTACAAGTGTCGGAAACACTCGGTGAAGTCAAGGCTGCCACTTTTTCAGCGTAATTTATGGCAAGTGTTTTTCGAGAAAAGTAAAGGTGCAAACGTTTCATGTATTCAATACAGCGATCACGATTACAATATACAGTCATGATGTGACGCTCTAACAAAGAAACAAACAAAATAGCAGTAAGCTGGATTTTGAAATGCCATATATATGAAAAGTCATAGATATTAACCGCACGTGGACAAAGTATATGCTCTCTACATGCCTTAAATCCAAACATTTCTAACGGAGCGATACATTATTGGAGAATGCCATTGGCACCCTAACAACAGTCATTTTCATCATGTCTCCTTTTTTCTTTCTCTCACATTTTCTCTCTCTCTCTCTCTCTCTCTGTGTATGTGCGTGCGTGTGCATGTTTGTGTGTCCGTGTGCGTGTGTGTTTCCGGATTCATATGAATAAGGTCGCAAATTGTGCACAAGATAAGAGAATCCCAACTGCGCGACTTCTTGTCTCGATTCTAGCGCTCTCTGTTATGAAATGAACGAAACCAGCGTGTCTCTCGAAAGGCGAGCGAGCCTGTCTTTATCTGTCCTCGGCAATGGCCTATCCGTTCTCATTTAATATCGCAGAGGCGCGACGGCGCGTCGGCGCGAAAATCCAACCACTCCATTTCCCACTGCCCTTACACATTCATGTTTTGTTAACTTTCTTCAAAGACCGGAATAAACGAACGACGTAAATATTAATTTTATTGATTTGGGGGATTTTACATCCCAAAATCACGATATTATTATGAGACATGCCGTAGTGGAGGGCTCCAGAAATTTCGACCACCTGGTGTTGTTTAACGTGCACTGACATCGCACAGCACACGGGCCTCCACATTTCGCCTCCATCGAAGTACAGCCGCCGCGGCCGGGATTGGATCCCACGACCCTCGGATCAGCAGCCGAGTACCATAGCCACTAGACCGCTGTTGTGGGGTGACCTACCGGGGAAAGAAAACAGGAAATTGACTTTATAATGTGCGAATGTCCAGGCATAATTCAAGACATAGACGTAGCTGACCAGATAAAATGCAACGATCACATTAGTAAGGGCGAAGTTTGTACTTTATCTAAAGAAAACAAGAACTAAATTAGTCACTAGAAAAAACACAAATCTAG
This sequence comes from Hyalomma asiaticum, assembly GCA_013339685.2. Lineage (NCBI taxonomy): Eukaryota > Metazoa > Arthropoda > Arachnida > Ixodida > Ixodidae > Hyalomma > Hyalomma asiaticum. Next base: position 22,804 of record JABSTT010003927.1, on the reverse strand, counting down.
ACGTACTCAAAGCAAGGAACGAAGGATTTAAAGTTGCTCTGAAAAACAAATTCGAAGCGATTGAAAGCTATGAAGAAGAGAAGAAGTAAGCAAATCCATAACGAAGGTGATCTTCGAAACAGCGGTAATAGAAGTCGGAGGTAAAACAACAGGGCACGGCGTAAGCAAGTTGCCCCAAACTACTAAAAACTTAATAAAGAAACGCCCACAGCTGAAGGTGACTTCGTCAAAAAATGAAATATTTGCAGAAATGTCGAAGCTGATCAGTACAGCCAGCCAAAGAGATGCAGGCAATTTTAACGCGAGAGAAATAGAGAACATGCAGTAGAGAAAGGCACCAGCTTTAAATCGGCTGTAAAGAAACTGCAATTAGGAGAAAGGAAAATGTATGCCCTAAAATATGAACAAGGTAACGTTATCAACATCAACGAAATAGTAAATGTAGCAAAAGATTTCTACTCTGAACTGTACGCTTCTCAGGCAGATCATGCAGCCTTATCAGAAATCAAATCAGAAGAGAACACTGAGTTCCACGCATAAGTGCTGGCGAAGACAGGAAAACTGTAAAAACCATCTTTTGCGATAAAGCAGCAGGTGAAAACGGCGTAACAGCTGACTTGATCAAAGACGGAGGCGATGTTATATTTTAGAAACTTGCGTCATTCTTCACGAAATGTATCAAGACACCTAGTGTACCGCTCAGCTGCAAAAATGCTAATATAATCCTAATACACAAGAAAAGTGACATAAAGGAGCTCAAGAATGAGAGACCAGTCAGCCTACTCCCAGTAATGTTCTAGCTATTACAGAAAATAATTTTACTTGGATAAGAGAAACACTCAACTTTAACTAACCTATAGAGAGCAAGCTGGTTTCAGGAAAGGTTACTCAACAATAGACCCTAGACACGCTATCAACATAATATTTTAGAAACTCGCTGCATATAAGAAGCCTCTTTATATGGCCTTTATAGACCACGAGAAAGCATTTGATTCCATAGAAATGCTAACAGTTTTAGACGCTTTGCGTCGACAACGTGTACCTGACGTATACGTGCAAACCAGAAGTAACATGTACAAAGATTGCTCAGCAGCCACACTACTCCTCCATGCAAGGAACAGAAAAATTCCGAACAAGAGAGGGGTCATACGATGAGCACATCTTTTCATTTCTGCTTAGCCATCTTGCACCTTCGGCGAGCCACTGAGTGACAGGAACGTTTTTTCAATTGTTGATCACTTCAGGTTTCTGTGTGCTTTAGGTCCATGTGCTAACATTGTGTGCTTTCTGCTGTGAAACGTTCCAGACATGACGGAAAACAGTACAAAAACATAAAAAAGAGCAAACTGTATCAATACAATAACTAGTCCAGCAAATATTTTTCTTTGACTGCATTTATTCAACAATCGGCATTTCACTTAGTGAAGTTTGTGGTAACAGTCCTCTTATGCCTTTTTGGGCTACTTTATGCCAATGCGCCAGCGAACGCAGGAAAGAATTTCGCTTAACGTTCTTTGCACTTCCTTATTACACCAGTGCCTGGCGGTACTTTTTTGTTTCGCTTATTTAACGATGCGGCCGTAACCTGAATCATAGCGTAGTTGCATCGACCTTACGTCCATTCATGCATACCTGCTCCCATTGGCACAATTTTAACCCTCATGATATTGGTTCAAGAACAGCTCACCAATCTCTCTTCCCCCTCCCCCCCCCCCACGTTAGTTGTTCATAACACAAGATGCATACTCACTTCGTAACGTGTGTCCTACTGGCTTGGTTTGGGCCTCTTCAAGAGCCATGAAAACTGTACCGGAAGTTACAGTCGCCACTGCTTTGGCATCAGAAGCAACAGATGACTGGACCACGCTGAGCCCTTACTGCTACCGCTGCTGCTGCTCCTGCCACTTCCAGATCGAGTATAGGACACAACGTCTTGTAAATTGGCATTCTCCTTTCTAGGGACCAGGAGCCTGTGGCATGCATCTTCTGCATTTGCTGTATGGAAATGATGCAAAAGCAATTAGGTTCTTGCACAAAAAACGTATATAGTACAGACATTCAACAAAGTGAAAAGTCTCTGTGTACGCGATGGAATTAGCTTGGTGCGAGTCTATGGTCAGAATGGCTTTAGAAATGTATCTGACCGTTACTCCTTCATTCAGTGATGACGCCGCTTAGCCCATGAGCGCTACAGCAGAGGGGTTAAAATGCACGAAAACACACACACACACACACACACACACACACACACACACACACACACACACACACACACACACACACACACACACACACACACACACACACACACACACACACACACACACACACACACACACACACACACACACCTCTTTTAGACCGGCCTTCGTCAGAGCAACTGGCACTGGTGCTTCATCTGCAGGGATGGTGGATGCCGCAGGATACGGAACGCATTCTTTGACAAAATTCGCTGCCACCTCATTTAGCCTATTGCGCTGCAGCGCGTTTCTATGGGGGCGAGCACGTGGTGACTTGTCATTTGACTTGTGCGTAATCTGCAAGGTGCGCTTCGTTAGCTGAAGGACGCATTCGGCACTGGGATGTGCAGCTCGTTTTTGCAGCTGCATGTGCTGCACTGCTTATAAGAAAGCATCCCCATCTCTGCTGCATTACTTAGTAAACCTTACTGCATAAAGACCCATAGAGAAACAAGGTCGTACCGATTTAATCCCGAAGAACAAATAAAACGCTACACATGGCAGTTAGCAACGTGAGGGATACGTAACCGCATCAGAGAGAACTATTCAAGGCACAAGGAAGCAACATCAGCAGCAAAAGCGAATGGCAAAATTAACACGGACATAGGCGCACTTTTCGAAAGAAATACGCATGGCCGGGGGTTTAAGAGGTGTCCTTTGACGTAGTACGCTGCCAATTTGCTATCCTAGGCCTGTTGGTAAATACATTTGCGAATTAACGGTATTCTTGAGCGGAGAAAGAGAAAGAGCTAGGCGACACAAACGAGCGCTGGGCAGATTGATGTGCCCGTGTTTGGTTTCTCCTTCAAAAACAATATTTCTTCATATATGTGTATCCTGAGTAGAGACAATACGCACATATCGTGCTACTCACGGGGGTACTTTTCAGCGTGAAACTCAGTTTCTAATTACTGTAACAGAGAAATGGTCAGCTATAAGGCTATGGTGCCAGAGAACAATGCCTCCCTTCCCCCCACCTACAATACAACCTGACCTGTCCTTTGCGTCACTCCAGATTCTTATCCTTTCATGAAAAGCTTGGGCATGTGCAAGAGGGCCACTCTGCGAGTTGTACTGCCTTTGAGGAGCTTCTTCCGCACCGCAGCAATGTTTTGCAGCACACCTCCCTCCCTATGTGCATTTCCCCTTGCAACGTTAAAAGCCCCGTTAGGAGTCGACGCAGTATCACGGACAATATGAACCGATACTGTGAGGCCGCCGGCACCATCGCTACTTCCAGCTGATTGTTTATAACGAAACAATTAAAAAGGCAAGTTGGTGAACCTCCATGCTTCTGCAGCGGGTTTTAACATCATCATCATCAGCCTGTTTAGGTCCACTGCAGGACGAAGGCCTCTCCCAACGATTTCCACTCCACCCTATCCTGAGCGAGTTGGTTCCACTTTATGCCCGCAAACTTTTTAATTTCATCGCTCCATCTAACCTTTTGCCTGCCTCTGTTGCGTTTTCCCTCTCTTGGTATCCATTCCGTCGCTCTTACAGTCCATCTATTATCTTTTCTCCTCATGACATGTCCTGCCCAGGTCCACTTCTTTCTTTTAATTGATAAGATAATATCGGCTACTCCTGTCTGTTCTCTGATCCATTCTGCTCGTTTTTTATCTCTTAGCGTTACCCCTATCATTTTTCTTTCCATTGCACGTTGCGCGCTCCTTGGTTTCATCTCTAGTTTTTTCGCTGTCCTCCACGTTTCTGCACCATACGTTAGTACTGGGAGAATGCAGTGATTGAATACTTGTCGCTTTAGTGAGAGCGGTAAGCTTCCAGTCATGATTTCGTAATTCCTTCCGAATGCGCTCCAGCCCATCCTTATTCTACGGAGAATTTCTTTTTCATGGTTAGGGAGTTCCTGTTATTAACTGTCCCAGGTATACGTATTCGCTTACACATTGTAAGGGTTCATTGTCGATTTTAAATTCCTGTTCCTTAGCTAGGCTAATGAGCATAACTTTGGTCTTTTGCCTATTCATTTTTAACCCAATTTTAATACTTTCCTTGTTTAGGTCATCGATCATGTTTTGTAGTTCGTCTCCATCATTGCTAAAGAGTACAATGTCGTCTGCAAATCTTAAATTGCTGAGATATTCTCCATCTATTCGGATTCCCTTGTCTTCCCAGTCTAGACGTTTAAAGATTTCCTCTAAACATGCAGTGAATAGCATCGGGGATATTGTATCTCCCTGTCTCACACCTCTCCCGATCGGGATTTCTCTGCTTTTCTCACGTAGGAGTAGTGTGGCTGTGCAATCTTTATATATGTTGTTTATGGTTTTCACGTATACGCCAGGAACCCCTTGTCGTCGTAGAGCTTCTAGAACTGCTTGTATTTCTATGGAGTCAAATGCTTTCTCGTTGTCGATAAACGCCATATAAAGAGGTTTGTTATATTCGGCGTACTTCTCAATTACTAGGTTGATAGCGTGGCTGTGGTCCATTGTCGAGTAACCTTTCCTAAAACCAGCTTGTTCTCTCGGTTGGTTAAAGTCGAGGGTTTCTCTTATCCTTGTAGAAATTACTTTTGTAAATAGCTTGTATATTACTGGGAGTAGGCTAATTGGTCTGTCATTCTTTAACTCCTTTATGTACCTTCCTTGTGGATAAGGATTATATTAGCATTTTTTCAACTGAGCGGTACACTACATGTCTTGACACATTTCGTGAAGAGTGATGCAAGTTTTTCAAGTAAAACATCTCCTCCGTCTTTGATAAAGTCGACTGTTATACCATCTTCACCGGCTGCTTTATCGCGGGCCATGCCTAACAATGGGAGTGTTTTTCAATAAATATTGACAAAGAAGGTCGTAACTCTACGTCCTTCCTCAGAAGCACGCATGGCTATGATCTGCTGCATCAATCTATGCTATCTTGTTAATATTCTAATGTTCAATGCGCACGACTGAGCAAGGAAATTTTTCTTGTATAACTAAGTTGCCCTTTGACAATACCAACTGCACAAATCTTTCCACGTGGATACTTTTGGCAAGGGAGAAAACACACACAAAGAAAGGCCGGTGTCAACTTCACTTTGAAGTTTACGTGAGCAACCACCGTGATGACGTCGTAGATTTATTAGGACAACCTAGTTATTAATTGCATAAATAAAGTGTATTGTCTCCTACGGGGGTCAGAGAGCTAACGTAGCAAGCTTAAGATGTTTTTCAGTTAAGGTGACTGAAACATGAAAGAAGAGCAAAGTTTGTGACACCATCCCGACGTTCTTGTGCGGAGAGTTCGGCGCGAAGAAATTCTGACATTCATTATTTCTTCGGTTAAAAAAAGAACCATGGAGACTGAACTCACGACAGCAGAGTCTTCAAAGAATAATATAAGAGTTTGCATTGATTCTTTGTTTGACTGTAGCCTCCCTTTCAAATAAAGCGCTGCGCAATCATAATTATTTGTAGGTTGACAAAGGTTCACCTTGAGCAGTCGAACGCGCAGGAACGCCAGCAGGAACGTCAACTATCCCCGCAGAACTGGGTCCTTTCGCCGACGACACCTTCGACGGCAGCAAGCCGGATCTGCTGCCGCTGCCAGCCGCAGCCTCAGCGAACGTTGGGCGTTGGACGAGAGGCACGATTGTTCAGCGCTGGTCCCCCGTCACTCCCGACGTGCCTTCGGTACTGGAAAATGCGGGAACGATAGCGCGAGAGATCGGATTCACGGGAGGCTCCAAAGCGGGGCCTTGGTCCATCTTGTCACACGCGTCCACAGGCACTCGCTCCTCCGAGGACATGGGTCTTTTGCTGATATGGAGTCCCGGGCTTTTAGTAAATGAAGTCTCGACAACACTTGCGAACCCTGGCAAATACCCACCACGGCGGAGTGGACCTCGAAGCAGGTGGCAGAACTAGAAGTAGAAATTTGTTTTTAAAAATAGGAAAAGAGAAGCAAATGCTGCAGTAATAAAAACTGTGTGAAGAATAACAGTCGGAAGTTAAAATTTTCAGGAAGGAAGGAATGACAAGTGTTCGCCATATCGGACACCACTTGTCCTTAGAAAAATAACTCGCCTAATACGTAGTAATGAAGAAGAGATGGGTGGCAGCAGAGAAAGGTCAATAGTAGTTTTGAGATAACAACGACAACAAAAGCTGCGCTTGGTATTACGCGTGCACAGAGCGGGCTGTCAACGTTACTTTTGGTTCTGTGGCTGTTGCAAATTGCTTTTGCAGATAATGCGTACTTTAGCATAAGTATACATGTGATTGAGACTATCTGCATCCTATGTAGGGAAGGACAAGGACTCCGTAGCAGCAGTGAAATAACTATAGAGTAATAATGAAATAAGACGCAGCCTATTTTTCACAAAACTTCCTCTTTGAGATTTCTGTTCTTAAGTAATCTTGTGCAAATGGTGACGAAAACGGCTATTATAAAAAATAGATATACAACAGGTGAGTGTCATAGTGCTTCCCGTAGGATGCATGCTCAGTCTGCTTCTTTTTCACTCATGGGCAGGTACAGCCGTTGTCGATGGTTTACCTGTGAGCATGGTTCTCGCTTTATACGGTTTTATCGTTTGAGATAGCCGTTACCGAGCCCCGTAAAGGACATAGACTGAAGCGACACTATGTTGAAGTTGCTATGACATTGACTGCTGAAACGAAAGTCGGGGAATCTAGTCCCGGCAGCAGCGGCCGCATTTCGATCGAGGTGAAATTCTAGAGGATTGTGTTCTGTGCGATGTCCGACAATGTAAAGGAAGCAGAGGTGATCGAGATTTCCCCAGCTCACCACTACAACGTACTTCATAACCCTCAGATCGTTGTTTTGGGAATTAAACCCACAAAGTATTAACTTTTGAAACTGTCCTAAAAGAAAAATTGCTGGTGGCAATTTGGAATATTATTGTAATCTTGTTGATACATTGGTAACACATGTAATAGACAGTTCATTCAATGTATTGTCGCCCTTGCTTTTACGTCCATACCCCTGCATCATTTCTTTCTTTACTGATCACCCCTCAATTGCGATTATTACTTCGAGGCCGCTCATCTGGGACAACCATTGTCGTCTGCTCTTACATATAAATTTCCTCTGCCTTTTCTCTTTTTTCAATATATATCATTTCCGATTCTCTTCCTATGTTGTTCCTCATGTTGCCATTGCCGTTGCTTGTCTGACCAACACCATCATTTCCAAAGAAGACAAGTAACCGACGATGTGCACTCAAGCACGAAACATACTCGGACATTTTCTATCGATCAATACGACGACCAAAGACTTGGTCACTCAGGCCTCTTGGTTATGACGCATGCTCCGAACGCTGCTGCGCCGACAGCTGCTACACATTATCACTGTCGTTATCATAATCATCCTCATCATCAGTAGCAGCGGCAGCAGCAGCCTGTGTGCTGTAACTGCATGGCAAAGGCCTCTGCCATATAGTTCTCCAATTACCCTGGTTCTGTGTTAAATGCGACGACTCAATCCTCGCAAACTTCGTGATTGCATCTGCTTAGCTAACTACCTGCCACCGCACCTCGCCGTGCCAGGGCCTCTCTCTCTCTCTCCGCCCCGCCACGGTGGTCTAGTGGCTAAGGTACTCGGCTGCAGATCCGAGGGTCGCGGGATCGAATCCCGGGCGCGGCGGCTGCATTTCGATGGAGGCGAAATGTCGAGGCCCGTGTGCTGTCCGATGTCAGTGCACGTTAAAGAACCCCAGGTGGTCGAAATTTCCGGAGCCCTCCACTACGGCGTCTCTCATAATCAGAACTGGTTTTGGGACGTTAAACCCCACAAATCAATCAATCAATCTCTCTCTCTCTCTCTCTCTCTCTATATATATATATATATATATATATATATATATAACAGAATTGACGATGCGCCTCTTAGAGAACGACGGTTTATTAAGTCAACGTTTCGGTCGGAGCCCGACCTATTTCAAGACATGTAAACCACAGGCCAGTATGGCCTTATATACACACTTTGCCTTGTAGTAACGAGAGAAGGACAAGGGTGGAAGCGAATGAGTGGGTTGAAAATATACGGAAATGATAAAGATAAAAAATAAAAATAATAATAAACATTGCTGGCATCTTCACTGCAACCAAAGATGAGCAAGTCACGCAAAGACAACTCGCACACGCACACACACACACCACAGAGAGAGAGAGCGAAAGAAAAGAAGAAAAACAAGAAAAGAAGAAAAAGAGGAAGGGGCGAAAATGGGGGAAACAGCGAGAAGGACGAGTGCCGCCCGCCGCGCCAGTGCTGTCCGAGTCCGTAGACATCTTTAAGATGTCTATATATATATATATATAACCTCCAGAGACCTGAGACATGTCATACTAAAACCCAGTTAATTTTTTTTATATAAATGAATTGAACGCCACCTGTCGCCAACAGGTGCATGAAACACCAACAGATGGCACCAGTAGTATGTAATGTTGCTTGCAGATTGTGTTTCGGTTTCATTTTCAGCCCATCGCTGAACTCTGAATGTGCAATACGTTGCACGCAGGATCCTTATATATATATATATATATATATATATATATATATATATATATATATATATATATAGGACTGTATATGCAAAACTAGCTTGGGTTGCCGCTAGTTTATAACAGAATTGACGATGCGCCTCTTAGAGAACGACGGTTTATTAAGTCAACGTTTCGGTCGGAGCCCGACCCCACATGTCTTGAAAAAGGTCGGGCTCTGACCGAAACGTTGACTTAATAAACCGTCGTTCTCTAAGAGGCGCATCGTCAATTCTGTTTATATATATATATATATATATATGCGCAGTTATGCCAGTCCGCGTCGTTCATGATGCAGCATTTTAAAGGAACCGACAAACGTTCAGCAAGTATCTTCTTTGAACATTTCGGCAGAGTTGCAGCCTGCATTGAAATAAAAAAAAAATTCCTAAGGATGACTGGACCCATACCTGTCCGAAACGTCGCAGGTAATGAGGGTCCCTTACGTAAGTTCTAACGTTTCTCTCGAAAGAGAGCGAGAGTGAGAGACAAAGGAGGAAAAGGCAGGGACGGCGAACAATATCAGATAGGAGTGATAGGCGTACTGCGCTTTATTTTTTTCTCTCCTAAATAAGCTTTATGCGCTTGCATACTGCATTTTTGTAGCCCGCAAGAGAATTTCCAACGAGCACATGCACGGGCGCCCAAGAAGAAGCAGGGGCCGAGTGCACAAAGACTCGAAACAGAGTACACAGATGTATGCGCAGCCGGAAAGAGCCGCGCCGAACTGTGGAGCAGAGACATAGAAAAGAGAGACGCGCATGGTCGCAGAAGCAATCAGCGAGCTGGCAACGGAGGCTTTCCCGTGCTCTCCACATAAGCCTGGCTTGCTTGCGTCAGCCTTCGTGCCGTTCACCACCTGGGCTGAGAAAGGAGCAGGGCTCTTCCGGTGATCCCTTCTCGAGAAAAGTGTCCCCCCCCCCCAACCCCCACTTCTTTCACCGCCCACGGGCTGCCTTCTCGCGAAGTGCTGTCCTGGTATACTGTGTCTTTTCTTTCTTTATCTCCCTCTATTTCATCCATCTCTATACTTAATGTTCTTACATAGCTTTCATCCAGCTAAAACCCTCGGAACGTAGAGCCGCGGCGGTGGATACTGAACGGGGCTCACGGATTTGGCGCACCTAGCCCAAGATTGCTGGGCAGACGCAGGGCCAGACGGATTCGCCGCGGTTGGAGAGAAGGATAAGGATGCGAGAACCAGTGCTTTCCTTCTTGGCGGGGTGCCTCTGGTAGTGCGCCTGCTCTGCCGCTTTCGTCATACATGTGAACGAGGAGAACCGAACACAACGGTATACGTTCATGTTGCCTCGAAGGCGGATAACGAAATCAGAGCAACATTTGCGCACGATCGCACAAATGGAGACCGAAGAACGTCGCCGAGAACGACCGTTATGCTGCCCAGGCAGCCTTTATTGTAGTTCCGAAGTTATTCTGTTGAGGTACTGAGGTCCCGCGTTCCATCCCGGCTATACGGAATTCTACACTTTGATGCAAGCGCGATTGAAGATTTCTCGTGTAGTTGCGATTTACATGAGCTTCGAATATGTGAAGTGCTGCTCTCGACTTGCATATAAAAGTCCACGTTTAGGAGAATCGCAGAAATTCTGATAGCCTCGCTTCTGTTCTTCACCCGAATGGGGGAAGCACTGAATATTTCGAGAATGTTTGTGACATTATTTCAGGGGAAAGCGCTGTACGTGTCGTTTTGAGGCGACCTTGAAAAGGCGAGCGTAACACTGGAAAAAATTGCTCAATATATGCATACACAGAAATTCTACAACTCAATAACGTCTTTGCAAGCCCCATAACATCATATGCCCATCTAGAGGTAATTACATGGGGAATACAAATAGTGTGAGCGCTAACTGTTTAGTTCATCGTCTTCATCTGCATACGCCCATAATCCTAATCATGATCATGGCTTCCTTTGGCCGCTGCTCGCTGGCGGGCTGTCTCGCGCACCAGTGTCCGAATTAAAGGGTCCTGCCACTCTGCTGGACATCACCTCACAATAGTAAGAAATGTTCATGATAGAAATTAATAATTGTAATAATGAGCACGAATATGTAGTAAAAAGATAATTTGCTCGAAGTGGAACTGGTTAAACATTTCGAACGGCCAGGGCGGAAAACGAGAACGATTAAGGAGGGGCACACTCCACAGCCCTGCCTCACAACTAAGCTTATTAAGCAACCACACGCATATTATAAGGCATTAAGGTTGATAGTTGGGCGAACTGGTGACAGATGATCTTGGTGTGAAGCAGCGCCTTGCCTATTGTCCCTAGTAAAGTCGTGTTTCCATCAGAGCTGTGATAGCTATACAAGAGTGTAGTGCGTATAAGGGTGGCAGGGTTCCCGAAAAGTGCTATCCGGTTCAATGCGCAGGAGCTACCTAAACGCATAAAATTAGGAACGCCCAAGAAAGAAACGAATTCAACCCGGGTGGTAGAAAAAATTGTCGTTTTTCCGTATGTTTCTAAGATATCGCATTGATTAAAGATTGTTGCAGGGAGATCTGACGTAAAAGTTCTCTTTTCTTCCCCTGATAAATTAAGATTTCCAGCACGATTGAAAGGACTCTTGCTCAACAAAGATTAGGAATGAATAAACAAAATTGCGAGGTTAAAAAAAGAAAACATACGCCCTTGTTCGGTGCATGCAAAGTAGGTCTTGTGCATCAGATTCTGTTTTCGTGTGGTAACATGTATATTGGCCAAACAGGGCGGTGTTTGAATATAAGATTGGCTTAGCACAAGAGCTCTCTAAAAGAGAACGAATACTCGTACATGACTAGACACTGTTCGCACAAACAGGCAGGACCACCCCGTAGTTCCCACAGCGTTCTCCTGTCCGTTTGTTTCTATCACTTAGTCCTCGTTTTTCTGTGCGCTGCTTCCCACATGGATAAAAATAGTTATACTGAATGAGCGAAACCACGTCATCCAGTGTCGACGACGGCATGTGGGTAAGTACCCACACATAGACGGAGTAAAAACATGCCAATTTAATCTATGTGATGAACATTCAGAAGGGAATGTCTTTTCCACACTCTAAGAAAAAAGATGGTATACCTTACTCTTTTAGGAGAGTCAGGGCTTGCCACATATATGACTCTCTTTCGAAGATACCCGTCAACTCTCTTTTCTGCAGGAGAGTCACGGCGCTGCGAGAGTGTACACTGACTCTCTTGCGAAGGGTGGTAGGACTCTTGTCTAAAGGATCATGTGACCACTGCTGAGAGAGTCACTTGACTCTTGCGAAGAGTGCTAGGACTCTTGTCCAAAGGATTGCACGACCACTGCTGAGAGTTACTCGACTCTTATAAAGACTAGAGCAAGGTAGTCATACCAAATGGGTCAAACGACTCTGCAAAATAACTACTGTAACTGAGTCAAAAGACTCTTTATGTGTTGTCACAAGACTACTAACAGGGAGAGTCAGGTATTCATTTTAGGTGAGTCAAAGGACCCCATAGAGCCAACGTGTGCAAAAGAAAAGGCATTTGCATTTTCACCTTATATTCACGAAACAACTGAAGAATTACATGACTTTAGAGCACAGTGAAATGACTGCAAAAGATTGTCTGCAGTTCCTTATTGAATGGTAGAAATATTTTCTCGGACACAAACAACAGCTTAAGAAAGAAATTTATTATACACATACATTATGGCACTTGTCGTAGGTAGTCTCATTCAATGAAAGAAATGAAACAAGTACAAGAGCAATTCAATTTAACCCGACATATATGTGGAATAATGTCTGTTCATACATAGGAACATGAAATGGCATAACTAGAAGAGAGACTAATCCAATAAATGGAAATATGTTTATATGCAAAAGATCCGTCTGCACTTTCAATATATTCAAAGTGCTGATCTACAGCACAACAACATCATTAGTAGCTTCTTTATTTACAAGTCTAACAATGCCTCAAGGAAATAAGACAACCTCAGTACACTGACATTGCAAACATAATAAATGAATTACTGATGTGGTACTAAAATGTGTTCCAGTCATTTATACATAAAAAGTGAATTTAATAGCACACAAGTGTTTTCACAAAAAGATAATGGTAAAATGAAGTTAATTAGCTTGTACACTTGGACGATTGCAAGGCCCCCCTATTACTTTCAACCAAAAATAACGATATTCACACTAAACAATATGCCTACCATTATGAACATGCAATATGCATATCACATGCCAGTGTGAAAAAATTGTTCAGAAGATGCATACTTTAAAAATGACAAACAACAAATCCTACAGGTCTCTTTCAAAGTTTAGAATGCATGGATAACTTACCACTGCTAAAGAGTGTAATGATGTACTTAGAAAATGTACACTTAGCTGTCACTCGTGCAAATGCAGCGACGTAATTCACCCACATTACCACTTGTACGATAAAAGCTCTGTGAAAATATGCAGACTTCAACAGAGCTCTGACTTGGAACTTCAGAAGTTAAATATTTGGTCCATTATATCATGTAAACAAGGCAGTGGCAATAGGCAACAAAAAGTGCACATTGCAGATTGGTCATGGCAACACAGTGTCTAAGGCAGCTGCTGTGTATAATAGCAGTTTGTTAGCAACACACAGAAGGCACATTAAGCACCTTGCACTGATACTACGCCACGAGAAAATGCGGCGTCAACATATGCATCAAACAGAGCACAATGAGTATCGCTTATCTAGGTGTACACAGCTATCTCATGTGCATAAAAAAATGAGGTGCAACAACAGGCACACTAAGCATCTTAAATGAATGCATTGCCACAGGAAAAAGTGACAAGGAGCATGAAACAGTTCCCTGTGAGCATCATGTGTTTTGGTGAAGCAGTTAGATTATCACATGCGAAAAGGAAAGGGTGCAATGAGAAAAACGTTGCCAGTTGTGACAAAAAAATTCACATTGAATGTTTACAAGGTTAGCAGCTGTGCTATACATTGCTATTTCATTTAGCAGCACACAGTTCATGCTTTCAGAACACAAAAATGCAAGAGCCTTTTAGTGTTGACAACATGGTGTCACAACGTGCTCTGCCAGCAATCAAACTTCTGCTTCAAAATGAAGCGTCCATACTAGTCAAGAATGGTTCGAAGAACACTGTATTGTGAAAATTGCTACTTTTCTGCACTTTTTCCTAAGTTTCTGTGTACAGTAGTCCAGAGCAAAGTAAAAAAAGGGGAATACATCTCACTAACAGAAATTCTACACATGATACTACAGAATTTCCTTTAGAGTTGCTTTTATAGAAAACAAAGTATTCCTTCTACCCTTTCTCAATAACTACCTACTCCAAAGTAATCTTACTGCAAATATGGGCTGTTTCTCCTGTAACTCCTAAATGGCATCCTTTTCGGACAACTGGAGCATTTAGGGGAACCAAAAAATAATTAAGAGCCTTGCATTTTGTGTGAACAATTTTATAAACATGTGGAGGTCCTGCACACAGATACATATTGCTGCAATGAGATGAGCTCGAAGAACGGATGCTGGTGACATACCAATAGCAACACTCAGCCCATAAGTCTGGACATTCTCCAACATGATGTTCATTTCTGGAGAGGACAGGATGCTTTTGGCAGTGAAGGCGGGTATCAGTGTGTATGCATCCTTCCATAAACCTAAAAAAGAGAGGAAAAAAACAAGCATTATTATGGCAGCCAAATGCCTACAGGTGCATCACACAGCTTTTCCACAATCGCAGTACTCAAGAGAAACTGAACACATTTTCTTCAAACATTCAGTGCTGCGTTTGTGCTCTTCTGGAAGACCTTGTCCTTGGTTGTGCTGTAATTCATCATGCATAAGAAACTCACCCAAACTTTCACATTACTAAGCACATTTACTCAAAACATATATGGTAGTGGCCCAACAGTAAACATCCATTGTTTGTGAAATGTGCTACAATTACACTATATCTGTCCATGAAATGCCTTTCCAGCGGGATGCCTGGCCATGAAGCGTATAGTGAACCTATTTCGTGAATGTTATGACAGAGTATGCTGCTTTTTAACCCATAGAAGTTGTTATGATAAATCAGAAAATCCTGAAAGGCCACATCTGAATGCTTTTTCTCACCACAAGAAATGTTTACAATTCACATTGAAGCCCCCATCAAAAAAAGAGAGAGAGATTGTTTCAGCGTAATGGCTCTTACCAGTGGTGCAGACATGTCAACCTTTTGCCCAATCAATAGGAATAGGAGATGAATGACGGTACCAACCCCACTGGTACCTATAAAAGAGTGAAATGCAACATTTAGGCAGGTCAGCTTTGCAAAACGAGTCAGCTCGCAACCTCAGTAACTTGCTTGCATGTAGTGCCTAAACATTTGAGACACTGATACTGAAACCATGAAATGCACAAAAATATTACACAGATTCCACAGCCAATGCTGTGGAATCTACGTGGAGTGAAATCTTAGTCAAATACTTTCATTCCAATGCTTGTCTGCCAGGTACCTGTTGAGCCTAGACACATATTTTAAACATTAGTGCCATGTAGAATACCTTATGATCCGAGTGAATCATATAACTTTCGATATCCAGCTCACCCCTTATGACAGCTCAAGTCAACAATGCATAATAACAATGTTGTCTTGAAATGCAAATGATAATTCGTTCACGACATCTTCATTGAACTGACACATTCATCGACCTACGATAACCGAGAACCATCTCGCTCGCTTCAAATCACGATTGCAGTTGCTGCAGTGTACATTTCGTGGCACTAGCATATAACGTAAATGACTCATATATATTGCCTTCAAGCAACAAGCATGCTCAGCCACATTATTACCCTCACGACAAAGCAATTATGTTCAGTACTGACAAAAACGAATACACACTGTTTTGTAACGCAATCACCAGGATACACACGCTACTAAACGGAGTCGTCTGTGCTTGTGGCAGTGATATATGTTATATCGGCGTCCCCGCCTCCTGCAATCTGGTGTTTCGCACGTTATTACCGACGTTGCTGAAACGCTACTTTGTTCCATCAACACCGTAAAAGGGCTACAGGACGACCAGCACGTCACACACACACACACAACCCACGCACACACACACGCACGCACGCACGCACACTCACAAGTACAGCGCGGGGGGGGGGGGGGGCAGTCGCCTGACAGAACCACAAACATACCTGCTGTTCCTCTGACCACTCATCCTTGCTTTGTGAACACACCGCCCGGGCTGTCTTATGCGGTTCCTGCGCACCAACAGCAATTTCGCAATGAAGTAATCAAGTTACGTAATTCAGTGACTTCATTGCACTCACCAAGTCCCGAGGCTTTCCCGTCGACAGTCTCATCAAATGGCTGAACTTTCTTCTCCAGAACCGCAGTCGTAGTTTATCACATCACTGGAAAGGGACTTTCTCAGAAGGTGCACTCGCTATTCGACCACGTACTTGCATAATCGACAAACTGGGCAAAACAGCTTCCTTGCGAGCACGCACAAAGTTCCGCGTCGGTCGTGGCTGTCGCTGGGAAGAGGCGACTACGACGCTCCATCCGCCGGCGACCGCGTGCTGTACAACGCCCTAACATGTTAAATTTGTCCACTCGATGAGCGCCAACGATGATAAACGCACAATACCGCACGTAATATTAGTAAACACGTTGAAAACACGCGGACGAAATGCATCACACGCGCCGCAGTCAGCCTGTTGAACAAGACCTGTTCCAACGGCTCGCTCAGTGAGAAAATTTCATAGGGGGCAGTAGTGTTATGTTGTCATACCATATTTTTAAAAAGTGTAATTTTGACCTTGGTAGGAGGTGCAAGCCGTGCTTGCAACGCGTACTGGTTCTTTATGCCTAGGCTTGAAAATGTATGTTTATTTTGGTCAAATGTGAGAGGTTATATCTACATAATTTCTAAGCTCGCGCCGCAAGCGACGGTGAGATAAAAGCACAGCCTTAGAGATCCGTCTTTCAGTACGGATCTCCTAAGGCTGTGTAGCTGTAGCGCCTCAGCGATACAGCTGATGACCGAAGACCAGCAGACTTACTGTGTGGTAACAGAGGGGGCGCATTCTTGAGCCTTAAAGGGGCAGTGAGGGGGGCCGTGGAAGTTTCGGCAACGTGTTTTAATGCGCGGGAGGTAGATGAGGAAGAAAAATGCATTATCAAGTTTGTCTGCTGAGCCAGCGCTGCTCACAGGGAGCAGAGGTGGGGGCATTGTGAAAGTCCTCCTCGCATCTCCTTCACCCACACCCTCTTACCACCCTGAGTTTTTTTACAACAGGGGGGGGCAAGGGGGGGGGGGAGGCAGTGCCGTACTTAAGACAACTTCGTCTTCGTAAGGTCCACTTTCCTACTAATGCAATGATTTAGAAGAAAGTCCAGACAGTCTGAACGTAACCAAATAAAGGTATTACTTGCGCCAACACTTTGTCATGCATTTATTATCGGACGCATATACACATATAATAGTCCTATGCGAACATCCAATGCCGAGTTAACAGTTTTCTGCTTGTTCTGGAGTAGCTATATTCACTACGCGTAATACTTCGTTCCACTGCTAATATTATTTCATTCTGAATTTGTGTACAGATTCAGTAATTAATCATGTGCAGGAAATTGACCGCTGCAAGTGCATCGCGTTCATTGAAATTGTAGTTAACCCAGAAATTTATTGCGCAAAGCTTTCCCACGTGCAGGTACAAGAATGGTCCACACACACACACACACACACACACACGGTTATCTTTAGTATCTCTTGCAGGTGTCAGTTTACTCTCACGGTGACTCTTCTTACAAGAGTCGCGAGCCGTACGGAGTCAACTGACCCCCTCAGAAAAGTTTGACCCTCCTTGGTGGGTTTCTGCGACAGGCCAAGAGAGTCAGAGTGCAGTGACTCTCTTTTGACTCTTATTTTTCTTAGAGTGCATGCAGTCCTATTGAAGGTACGCGTACTCAACGTGAACCGTTCTTGGTAATAAGATAGGCTTCGACAATATCTCTAATGAACGCGTTGTTGTGTGGGAAAAGGCATTTTGTATCTGTAAAGATAGGGGGTAGTCGTGGTCCGAACAGTTTTTCATCCGCTTATTCTTAGGTAATAAAAAACGGGACCCCCTCCTCTTGCCTATTGTCGTCCCTAGTAAAGCCGTGTTTCCATCAGAGCTGTGATAGCTATGCAAGACAAATAGTGCGTATAAGGGTGGCAAGGTTCCCGAAAAGTGCTATCCGGTTCAATGCGCAGGAGCTAACTAAATGCATAAAATTAGGAACGCCCAAGAAAGAAACGAACTCAACCCGGGTGGTAGAAAAAAATTGTCGTTTTTCCGTATGTTCCTAAGATATCGCATTGATAAAGATTGTTGCAGGAAGATCCGACGTAAAAGTTCTCTTTTCTGCCCCTAATAAATTAAGATTTCCAGCACGATTGAAAGGACTCTTGCTCAACAAAGATTAGGAATGAATAGACAAAATTGCGAGGTTAAAAAAAGAAAACATACGCCCTCGTTCGGTGCGTGCAAAGTAGGTCTTGTGCATCAGATTCCGTTTTCGCGTGGTAACATGTATATTGGCCAAACAGGGTGGTGTTTGAATATAAGATTGGCTTAGCGCAAGCGCTCTCTAAAAGAGAACGAATACTCGTACATGACTAGACACTGTTCGGGCCGCGACTGTGTCCCAATCTTTACAGATACAAATTGTCTTTTCACACACAACACTCAGGCCACTAGAGAGATTGTGGAAGCTTATCGCATTAACAAGAACGGTTCACGCTGCGTGCGCATACCTTCAATAGTCCTGTATATCAAGGAAATTTCCTTTCTGAATCGATTCTTTACACAGCGTAAATCGTACTGGTTTTCACCCTGTTTAATCTGTCTGGTTGTTCCCCACATTGGTCGTCTTCGACACGGGGTCACGTGGTTTCGGTCGTGCCTTATACTATGCGTGTGGTTGCCTATAGTATAGCTGTGAGACAGCGCTGTGGTTTGTGTCCATTATTACTTGTTCGCGTTTTCCGCGCTATGTTTAACGAAGCTGTAAAATGGATCGATAAATCCCACGTGCACAAGAATATGGAAATGATAATAGTAATTGGTACAGTTCAGGTTGTCATGGAAATATTGTAGAATATAGTAATGACACAAAAATTACCTTGGGGAGGGGGGGACTCAGCAACAACGGCAATGGCTCGGCGAAAAAGGGCTAACATTATAAAAACGGCGGAACTGGTCCAGAAGTGGTTGCTACGTGAAAGAAACGTTAAAGTGGCAGTCACAGTCAAAAGCGTGAGTCATCAATAAGCGAAAAAAGGGTAACGCCCAAAACTCATTGAAATAGGTTCGAATGTGGGTACTCTTTAAGGAATAAGGATGTCGGTTGAAGTCATGGTCATGAGCATCGATTAGTCAAAAGGGCAATGTCTCAGTGAAAAATTGCAGTGAGTGTGGGTACTAAATATACACTAAAGGACAGTAGAGAAGTTGTAGTCATGAACACAATTCATCACACTGACTCAAGGAAAAAGATATTAACACTCAAAAACCATAGAAACAGGTCCGAATAAGGGTAAGAAATTAACGAAACACTTTAGGATGGTGATAGAAATCAGTCATGAGCATGACTCGGCAAGAGCTACAATGATTCAGCAGAAAAGGTTTAAACACACAAACCGATCAAATGATACGGACCCATTCAATTACATGGAAAAGCTTTCGGGTACGTTAATTATTTTATTTTATTATTACTTTTTTGTCGCGCAGAATGGGATGATGATATATGGTTGTTAACTGGCGCAAGGCCAAAGAGCACCATAGGCACAAAATGTGCAAGCCAGTCCAATTGAGACGTGTGGATGCAGTCGCTGAAGTCGCCGAAATCTCTGTTCGAGTCGCTGGACGACAGTTCATTCCCCCTTGTTTACGTGCACCACATGCACCTGAAAGCAGCTGACATGGCTTCCGTTCGTAGCTCACGAGTAGCTGTCCTTGGACCTACATCAGAGTGTGTAGGCACGACACTATGTAAACGCCCCTCAATACCTAAACCCAAAGTGGGCTTTTAGGTAGCGGCATAACAAATATATGCAATGCGTTTCAAGCCACTGCGACACTGTTTTAGGGCTCACAACAGAAACTCGTTTATTAGAGTAACAATGACAAAATTTCTCAAGTTCGTGCCACTACCTCTTTAATCGATAGCTAAGGACTCCTAGAAATGTTTTCCTTCCTTTCTCGATTGAAAGAAAAGGAGTTGCGCAATGCAAGCTGAGGCTTTGAACTGACATACTTATGGGATTATTCACTCTCTAATAGGTATTATGCCCTCCGTGACAAAGTTCTTCAGTGAGCTGCGAGTAGCACTGGCTAATCTTCGCAGGATTATACGCACAGAAGGAAATATCCAATAAGGTGGACGGGGAACCAACCACCGTCGCAGCTCAGTTGGTAGAGCAACGGATGCGTTTTCTTCGAAGGTCTAGTTCGTTCCCTACCTACGGCAGCCGTTCTTTCTTCCACTTTAATTCATTTTCCATTCCTGCTGTAATTACTGCACCGCATTTAAAGAACTACAAATAATGTCCCCTGTGCCTCCCTCCGCTTCATTGTCTGTTGGATTCATTACATTGTGTCAAACAATGAAACGAGCCCTTCAACCATTCCCCTTCGTTATATACTACATAAAACATTCATTGGTGTCGTAATCACGCTGGTAATATGAATTTCGTATTTCCGACGCCTCGCCACGCTATGGCGCGCTTATGCTTCCGATGATCACGTGACATCATTTTAACATGAAATTATTTTATGCCAGTGTCTACCACGACCCCACCACGTCATTTCCGTCACGGAAGTGACGCAGGTATGCGTGTCAAAGACAAATAAGAAGGTGAATTTTTGTTGACGCAGACTTGTTGTGACGCAGACAGGGTCATTCGAACTCTTCCAAGTCCCCTCTGCATAAGGCACATAATGCGGTCGCATTAATAAATCTTGCCTGGACACAGTTGGCCTACCTAAAGGCCAGTTTACTACATTTCGGACATATGTAGGGCTCAAGAGGACAAAGTAATTTGCATCCGCTCTTCGCTTCCTGTGCGTGAGGGATCAAACACTTATACTGAATCCTTAAGGGTGTCTTGCGCATATTCAGACTGCCCAATAACCGGCGGCTTGCTCTCCAACATCGCTCCCCGATAGGGCTTCTTCCGCTGTTGCACCCATGCGAGAAAGTGCTCGAGAAAAAGGCAGTATTCTGGTGTGTAATGAACACAGTACACAGGCTCTGTAATTACACTCACGCAATAGCCTAACACCGCAGGGCTTCGAACGCTGACGGCGAGACATCTTGGACGCGAAAGGATGGTATTGGCGCTTGCCACGTTACTCTCTTACGCGGCTTTCTGCTACCGCAACGTCGATTTGTCAGCAACAGTTGCACTTTTATTAACTGTAGGTTTGTTAGGAGCTTTACTTAATATCGTGTGGTTTCAACCACTGCAACTACATTCGTGGTGCTATGAACGATCGTTTGCCATGTTCCAAAAGCTTTAGGGGCGAAGCGCCTTAGGGTGTGGGTCGTTCCCTCCTCTGTAGTAGTAGTAGTAGTAGTAGTAGTAGTAGTAGTAGTAGTAGTAGTAGTAGTATGTATGTATGTATGTAGTATGTATGTATGTATGTATGTATGTATGTATGTATGTATGTATGTAGCCACCTCGCGCCGCCGGGAGGCTCGCGCTCGCCGTCGGCGCGTGCCTCCCGGCGCGCGGGCTCTCTCACTCTTCCATCTGCTGTCTTGTGATAGAGAGAGAGAGAGAGAGCGAAAGGCGCGCGTTGACTATGGAAACGCTCTTTCTACGATGAACGCTGTACCAGCTCGCAAAGAAGGAGAACGCGCCCTCACCCGCGAGAGACAACGTTGGCGCAGGCAGCGTCTTCTAGCGAGTTTCTTGATTGAAAAATACCGACTGCTCGCGCTGGAGAACCGTTCACCGGCCACCCACATATATATATAGGCACTGGATCTTGACTTACAATGAAGTGCCGGTGGCAGATTTCACTTGTGCGTAGTTGAACCATAAGGATTCATAGCGTGCGCGTTGACTAAATTGATCCGGAACTCGGCACGATCTACGGTGAACATCCGGAGCTTCGCCCACTCATCATTCACTCCGTGGATATGCTGTGGATTTTTTTTATTGTCTCACACACGAGTGATAGCGTTTTGGTATGCCATGTACGTGCCATGCAATGTGCCCACTGCGCTGATGCGTGGCCTCAAATGTTGGTTGGACTTATTCAACGCTTTTGGTATTCGCTATTATGTTACATACCCGCTGCCATGGCAGGCTATAGCGTCCCATAACACAATAGGTTGTGTTAATTTCTGTCATATGTAAACAAGGTAGCAAAACGAGTAAACGGATAAGCCGGCATATCTCTCAACTAAGTCCACCGTACTATCTTGACCAGTTCAAGGAGCGAATGAGACAAAGCTATTCGTCATTAAGCTTTTATTTGACTCGCCAGATGACTTAATCAATTAGCACGTCTAATTCATGCCCAGTAATAAAGTGACCCGAACCGCTTCTGCCCAACAGTCTGCCAATACTTACGCGAAGAATGAAAAAAGGAATCACCAACTTCTTTTTTCTTCACACTTTACCAGACACAATCCGCTGACCTAAGAGTCAGAAAGAAAGTTTTGGTCTTGAAGAGGAGAGGGAATCGGCGAGGGGTGAGGGGAATCCCAGAGAGAGAAGCAGAGCTCAAAGTAGGGCAAGGCTGTCCTCTAGATCCACCTAAAGGACGACGTGGAATGGCCTTAGCAGAAGAAGCCAGCGAAGAGAAGTAAACGTGGCCACAAAGAAGGCACCGCGGAATCAATCTCGCTTCCAATCAATCACACGGCTTTCGGTCGATCTGTGCGTGAGCGGCGCGACAGAGGCCAGCACGCTTGCCGCTGCCAACGGATTCCCCGGTCGGCTTTGAGGAAAGAGGCCGGCAAAAAGAGCGCCGCCGATGGAGATTGGGTTTTTCGCGAGCGAGTCCGGGCATCGCCTTGCTGAGGACCA
>JABSTT010003926.1:0-25735 GCA_013339685.2 Hyalomma asiaticum | reverse complement strand
ATTTCTAGGTTAATGTACTGCAAACATTATGTCTGATGGGACACCACGTGGACGAGATGTAAGAAAATTTTGCTAAATATAGGCCTTAATTTCATACTTGACCTTAGTTAACACTGGGTTTTAATAGTGCACAAAGGAAATTTCCTAATACACTATACTTGTCAAGACATCTTCATGACGAGGTCATTACATATAGTATGAACGTTCCTAATAACTATTTGGCCTACATTCATAATTCTCTGACAATAAGGAGTCAATGACAACCTTTTTTGTACTTTTCAGAATGTTCACAAGGAGGCAGTAAAAAATGTCTTGCAACCACCGCAACTTTTGCTTATTAGGTGTATGCGGTGAAGATCAACCAACGTGCCTTACATCAGGCCTAGCTATCGAATGCTGGAAACCTACATTGCCCA
This sequence comes from Hyalomma asiaticum, assembly GCA_013339685.2. Classification (NCBI taxonomy): domain Eukaryota; kingdom Metazoa; phylum Arthropoda; class Arachnida; order Ixodida; family Ixodidae; genus Hyalomma; species Hyalomma asiaticum. Next base: position 25,319 of record JABSTT010003926.1, on the reverse strand, counting down.
CCTGTCCGCGATAACCTTAGAAATCGTGCCTCGGCATTTCGAAATATTGCTTAATAAACATTTATTATCAATGCATACTTATAATGATTGAACTGTTGAAAGCGAAACTTAACACGTTTTTTATTCGCAAATTCCTGCCGTAATTGGAAACCTCTTTCATTCGCTCAATTTTGCGATTTTCTTATGGCAAGCCACACACGGCCGTTCTGTATTCACGAAGACAATTCGTGAGCAAACTTTCGCAGAATTGTGGAACAAGTTGTGCGGGAACGCGCTACAATATTCTTCGTCATGGTGGTGTTTGTTCATGAGATGAACGGAGTCATGACGTGCCTGTACACATAAATAGATTTAGATAAGCACAGCGAGCAAAAACATACACCATCAACAAAACGTGCACAAATAAGTACTCTTAACTAGGACACCATGAATCGCTTTAGTTCTAGCATTGGAGTTCCTGGATGAAAACACTTTTAGCAAGCACTGGTCAGTTCACGTCTGCAGTGCAGGAGATATACATGTTGGGTCACCATGCTAGACTATGTGTTAAGATCACTAGCCGACAAAGCTTTTCTCAGAATCGCCGAGTCCCAAACTTTATTACAACGATCAAGGCAGTTCATCTGGATCCTGTCCTAATAAGTTGGTCAACGTCTTCCTGTGTCATGTGCTCTCGCAACTGTGCTCTCAACGCAAACATGAATACGGTGATACAACATCAATTCCCCAAAAGCCTTATTCCGTTTCTCCTAGTGAAAGTAATCGTCAAGAAGGTTCAAGCAGCGTGGAAGAAGAGAATCATACAAGAATTGCGCAGCACCGCAGGTGCTTCTCAAGAAAGACACTACTGGAGCTTCTTTGTGGGCTTTCTACGCCTGAACACTATCACAAAGATATTGGGGGCAAATTGCACTAGGGGCGTATGACTAGTTACAAGAAAAGTGGTGGCCTCCCCTGCCCTTTTTTCTTTTACCCATCGACACCTTCACTCAAGCTTCCCACCTCCCTGTTAAACCATGCTATACCGAATTATGGTACGGTTCACCCCTTCTCTACCTCTATTTCTCTCTTACCCTCACATCGCAATACAAAAGTAGGCCAGTTTCTCAAACCGAAGGGCATACGAGCATTTCAGCACGTAAGCGCGATCGTGGTGGTAGAGCAGGGTTCCATCTATATTTGTAGGAGGGGTCGAGTGCATGCGTGCGGGCGTATGCGTGTGGTGTGTGTCAGTAAATGGTGTGTGAGGAATTAGTGCCCCGCTCATAGGTTTTTCCTATGGTCATCACAATCGCACGCCCTTCAACGGGTTCTGATAATATACAGCAGCCTTGAAGATCAATAGCCTTACGACGTGCATCGACCTATTGCAGAAGACAGGTATTGCAGAATACATCTTCGTTCATTGAAGCGAATTTCTTGGTATTTTCATGTTCTGCACCGACAACTCGGAAGACGAAGCTAAATATTCGACAACAAGGCCTTTAACTTTACCGAAAAGTCATAAGCTTAGGTATCGACGAATATATAGTCGCTTTCTTTGTCAAGGATGTTTTCAGACATGCACCTGTGGGCTTTTCTGTTGAGTGCCGAGAGGCAGCATTGGAAAATGGTGAACCTTTTCATATTCGTACCGCGTTGGTAGTCAACGAGATGCGCCGCCTCTTTGATTTTGGAAGCGTGAAAGCACGGAACGGGCTCACATGACGAAAGGAAATCCTGAGGAAACACGCTCGACAGGATGACAGTGCAGGAGGCACTCCATGGGTGATCCGACTACAGTTCCTTACATTTCCCTCTGGAGTATGAAGTCTCTAATAACAACTGCTACATAGGGGCTGCTTTCGAACGGCACAGTGACTCATAATATCAGGGCCTAAGGCGCGCTTCCGACCAAACTGGCCGCTAAACGGATGTTATTAAGGTAACAAAACCATAATATCGTAGCATTCAGTTTTTCCTAGCGCCAACGGCCGCTTTCTTACGTTTACTTGGAGACCGACGTTGTTCAAGCAAATAGTGACACGCCGGAGCTATTGAAAGCGCGTGATGAAGTGATGAAGTCAGCAGCGGAAAGAAAATTATCAGTGTAGCATTGGCGCATGTGCCACTTGAAGCCGCGGAGAACGGGTTTATTCATGCGCTAAAAAGTAAAAGCACGGCCGCATTACAAACTCCAACGGCCATGTTATACTTTCTATGACCTCAGGGTGTAACAAAAGCTTCATTGGGATGCTCTACATAATGCCTTGGCCATCGGCCCGCGCCCTGAGTGGAAATCTAGACCATAAGTGAAAAACTCTGCTGTTCACAAGTGGTAAATCATCTCGCCCATGCGCGGCGGAGGATAAATATCAATGCGACAAGCCTCCTTCGGGGGCCGGGAGTATACGCAGAACCTCATGAAAAAATGTTGGGAAACGCTTAAACTTCGCCTTCAGCTTTGGAACACCATATCGCCATTGGGCCCCTTCGCATCGTCTTTCTCTCCGTTTCAACTGAGGTCTCCTGAGCGGAATGATATTACCTAATGCGCGACCCCAGCGGCGGAGATGGGCTGCTGTCGTTTTATTTCTGCTTCAGCCGCGTTCGCCCGCCCGCTCGCGTCCTTTTACCCTCGGGTCGAAGGTACAATGCTCTGGGGGTTGTTATCAACACGGACTTTATACGGTACGCGACGGCAACGGCAACGGCGACAGCGAAAACCCGTGGAGACTCTCCCTAGCATTCTTATCGCAGTGAAGCTGATTGAGCGCTTCGAACCTTGATCAGTAGCGCATTGACCCCTCTATCTATGGGCCGCTGGTTTGATTCCGCGGTCGACGAAGGTATTTTTCTTCTTTCTTCATTTGCATCTACCTCAAATTTTGGCTCACGAACAATGATGCTGGCATCGACATAACAATTTCTGCGAAGCGAGCTCCTTAACGCCATCGTGTTAAAAACAGCTAGAGCATACGTACTCGCCAACACGGTCACACTATGAGCGCTGCTTTGCTTTCTAAGTTTCGCAGCCCTTTCATATCACTGTCCTTGTTCTGTCTCTTTCCCGCAGTCTCTTTCCCGCAGTTAACTATACAGAAGGAAAAAGCAGTAAAAATTTGCTATATTTTCAGCTGCGCTGGATGTGAACGTCGCAGAGTCACAACTACTCTACATCGAAAGAAACGAAAAGCCTCGTGGTGGAGTAGGTGCATAGGGAATAAACATTTTAGTGGTTTTCTACATGTGTAGTATGTGTGATCTGGAAGGATTACATCCGGTAGTGCATTGCATTATAATTTTCCGTCAAAATTAGAGAAGCTCCCTCTAGTGGCCCAAGGCCAGCGGAGAAAAGGGCATGAGCACTTCGCTGGTCCGCTTTGTCTAGGGCGTACCCGCATGTGGTCGTGGTCCTAGGGTTCGGGTAATCTACATCTGTGTGCAATAAACAACTCATGAAAATAGACATAAAATAGGTTTTGGGCCACATCAGGGGACAACCGACTTTAAACTTAAAGGGGTCGTGAAACGTTTTCTGAACATTTTGTACTAAGTGCGTCATCGGGATCCTGACCCTCCAATCAACAATATGCATTGTTCCGTTGCACCGTGTGCGTTGATTTAGAGCGATAAAAAACGCGGTTTCGGTTTCACTGCGCGCGTTCCCCTCAACTCTGCAGATGACGTCATCTTAGTAGCCGTCATACCTCCGAGATTGGCGCGCCCTCGGAGGCCATGGGAAAACAAACCGTGCTCCCGCCTTTCTTCCGAATGGTGGCACCGCACGGTTTCCAAGTATTGTCTTCCTTTCTAGCTTTCAAGTAAGTCGATTCCTTTAGAGCAAACGCGAGTTCACTGTGCCTTTGAACTTAAAAATATCTTAACTCAACGTCACCAAATAGTACCACGCCGGCCGGTAGTGTCGCATAGTCGTTTCGGAAGCGCAAGAAAGCTGAGATTTAAAACGGGTGTTGTTAAATGTGCGCTGAATATTTCGCCGAAATATTTCGGAATCGGCTTGTCGAATGCGTATTGAAGCAGTGAAAATTACAAACCGGCATCTCCAAATTCTTTTCACGACCCCTTTAAGCGAGGGGGGAAGTAGGGCTAGGATAATCACCGCACTAAATGTGCCTAGCGCCTCAAAAACGACTCGAAAACACTAAATACCAATGTGCCACCGTTGTGAGCACGATATGTAGCTTTATGCGAGGAATGGCCCACGTTTGTGTAGAAGAAAGCACTTCCACCAATGAGGGCTATTGACCTTGTGCGCCCCCCCCCCCCCCCCCGGAATGGGGGGGGGGGGCGCACAAGGATATGTTTGGGGTGAGGGGTACTACCCCACCTCTCGACTTGACACCTAGACGGCAGGCCCTCTACGTCATTCGATGTAACGGGTCGGCGCTGTAAGGAACCAACGTTTGTAATGTGTTCCAGCACGGCTTGTCGCCTGACTTACTGGTCTCCTATCGCTGTGTACTCATGCGCGCAGCGAATAATTGTAATGGTTCCGCGCGCAAATACGTGAACTCGACAGAAGTTTGCAGTTAGATGTCTAACGTACTCTCTTTGTGCCTTCTTTGCACACCGGTCATGTGGCCGTTACCACAACGACTATATTCCACATATGAAAACGTAGCGTCGAGTTTGCTTTGCCTAAAGGAGATGACCGCCGGGTGGGAGAAGGCACAAGCCACGAGTCAGTAAGCACGCTTGGAACGTGCTCTCGTTCCCGTTTCCATTAAACAAGAGAGCGCATCATCAGCGTCTTCTCCGTCTTCGCGACAAAGTGAACAAATACAGAGAGGTGAGGCGTTTCGCCCTTTCCCTTTTATGCGACGACCTCACATCGACAGTGGCGGCCCTCAATTTCCGGCTGCTACAGCAGACATGAGCTACGCGTGGTGTGGCAACGTCTTGTTCTCTCTTGTGCGTACGTGCGGTGCATGGCATACAATTTATACACGGAACGATTGGCAAAGTAGCCCGCAAGATTGATAGACGACACGTGTTTTCATGTTTTTTTCGGCCCCATGGTCGTGCGAAACTTCCCCATTTTCCGTAGACATCTTTACATTTCCAATTGAGCACACGTATGCTGCAGAGAATCTATCTGCTCGCGACTAAACAATGGATGGATACTTTACGACTGAAGTGGCTAAATACATCATCATCGTCATCATCATCAGCCTGTTTAGGTCCACTGCAGGACGAAGGCCTCTCCCAACGATTTCCTCCACCCTATCCTGAGCGAGTTGGTTCCACTTTATGCCCGAAAACTTTTTCATTTCATCGCTCCATCTAACTTTGTGCCTACCTCTGTTGCGTTTTCCCTCTCTTGGTATCCATTCCGTCGCTCTTACTGTACATCTGTTATCTTTCCTCCCCACGACATGTCCTGCCCAGGTCCACTGCTTTCCTTTAATTGATATAATTATATCGGCTACTCCTGTTTGTTGTCTGATCCATTCTGCTCGTTTTTATCTCTTAGCGTTACCCCTATCATTTTTCTTTCCATAGCACGTTGCATGCTCCTCAGTTTCATCTCTAGTTTTTTCGTTATCCTCCAAGTTTCTGCACCGTGCGTTAGTACTGGGAGAATTCAGTGATTGAATACTTTTCGCTTTAGTGAATGCGGCAAGTTTCCAGTCATGATGTCGTAATGCCTTCCGAATGCACTCCAGCCCATCCTTATTCTACGGAGAATTTCTTTTTCGTGGGTAGGAGTTCCTGTTATTAACTGTCCGAGGTATACGTATTCGCTTACACATTGTAAGGGTTCATTGTTGATTTTAAATTCCTGTTCCTTAGCTAGGCTATTGAGCATGACTTTGGTCTTTTGCCTATTCATTTTTAATCCAATTTTAATACTCTCTATGTTTAGGATATCAATCATGTTTTGTAGTTCGTCTCCATCATTGCTAAAGAGCACAATGTCATCTGCAAATCTTCTCCGTCTATTCTCCGTCTATTCGAATTCCCTTTTCTTCCCAGTCTAGACGCTTAAAGATTTCCTCTAAAAATTCAGTGAATAGCATCGGGGATATTGTAGCTCCCTGTCTCACACCTCTCCCGATCGGGATTTCCCTGCTTCTCTCATGTAGGAGTAGGGTGGCTGTGCAATCTTTGTATATGTTGTTTATGGTTTTCACGCATACGCCAGGTACCCGTTGTCGACGTAGAGCTTCTAGAACTGCTTGTATTTCTATGGAGTCAAATGCTTTCTCGTAGTCGATAAATTCCATATAAAGAGGTTTGTTATATTTCGCGTACTTCTCAATTACTAGGTTGATAGCGTGGCTGTGGTCCATTTTCGAGTAACCTTTCCTAAACCAGCTTGTTCTCTCGGTTGGTTAAAGTGAAGTGTCTGTCTTATCCTCCTAGAAATTACTGTTGTAAATAGCTTGTATATTACTGGGAGTAGGCTAATTGGTCTGTAATTCGTTAACTCCCTTATGCCACCTTTCTTATGGATAAGGATTATCTTAGCATTTTTCCAACTGCGCGGCACACTACATGTCTTGATACGTTTCGTGAAGAGCGATGCAAGTTTTTCAAGTACAATATCTCCTTCTTTGATCAAGTCGGCTGTTACACCATCTTCATCAGCTGCTTTAAGGCGGGTCATGCCTTTGGCAGCTTTTTTGACTTCGTCAGTGGTTGTACATGGAATTTCAGTGTCCTCCTCTGATTCTACTTCTATCAAGGTTGTGTGGTCTGTCTGAGAGCTGTACAGTTAAGAGTAGAAATCTTCTGCTAGCTTTACTATTTCGTTGAAACTGTTGATAACGTTACCTTGTTTATCTTTTTGCGCATGCATCTTGTTTGGTCCTAAGTGCAGACCCATTTAATGCTGGTGTCTTTTTCTACAGCTTTCTCTATTTCTCTCATGTTAAAGTTTCCTACATCTCTTTCCCTGGCTTTACTGATCAATTTTGATAGTTCTGCGAATTCTGTCTGGTCTTTTGACGAAGTTACTTTCATTTTGTCGCGTTTTTTCATTACTTTGTTTTTCATTGCTTTGTTGTATTGCCCCCGACTTCCTTCGCTGTTTCAAGGACTGTTTTCGTTATGGCTTTGTTTTTTTCTCCGTCAAAGGCCCCGAACTTGTTGCTTAGGGCGACTTTAAATTCTTCGTTCTTGGGTCTAATTACCTCTAGATTGCATTTTTAGTAAATAATTTAGTTATTTTCTTTAGGTTAAGTACAATCTTTGCTCTTACTAACCTCTGATCGCTGCATTTTGCTTCCCCACTACTTCTGTGTCATGAATTATACCTGGTTGTTCGCACATTACAAAGTCAATATCATTCTTTGTTTCCCCGATAGGGCTTTTGAACGTCCACTTCCTATTCTTAATGAGCAACCAGAGAATGAAGGCTAGGAAAGCATAGGGGAAGTTACTTGTGGTATTGTAATTCTGGAGAAAGTAGGAAGGAATTAAAGTGGACGAAAAGACAAACCTGCCTTCGGTGGGACCCGAACCCACGAACTTCGGATGTCGCGTCCGATGCTCTACCAACTGAGCTACGAAGGCGGTCGTCCCCCCCGTCCACTTTATTGTGTATGGGTACACAATAGATTAGTGCAGCTGCATGGGCTGCGCTAATCCGTTTTGCTCCGCATACCTGTTTGACATGTTTCTTCGTAGCGAGCCGGGGGTGAGGCAGGCGAAGCGGCTTTCACTCGGCAGAGGTTTATCGGACGTACTGGTTGTGTCGCACGGGCATCGGATATCTGCTGAAACTGGCAAGTTTAGGAAGTCAGGACCCCTAAGTGGACTACGGACACGGAACTCGCGATTGCAAACTTCTGCATAGTGAGAAAGTGGCAGACCTGCACTTCTTTGGACCGCACAGTTTGGGTGAACTGAACAGATGAGCCTCAACGTGTTCGAACTGTTCTAAAGGTTTTCCTGAAAGCTTTGTCCCGATTTTAGCCATTCATTTATTTTACTCATTGTGCGTTCCGTTGTGCCCATTCCCTGATTTTGGTGCGTGCCGGGTTTATTATAGCATGTATTACTGCGTATTTTCTTTAGCTTTGTATATTTGTAAATACACACGTGGTGGGCTTTGTTGCATCCATCGTGGTAGATGAAGTAATCGCTCCTAGTAAAGCTGGTCTGGTTCGTGTTACTTTCATGTTTGTTTTTGTCTTGCGTGAAACGTATGTTTTCCTCTTGCTCTTTAATGGTCATTTCTTGTTCCTGGTTTTCGGTTCTTTAGAACCCTGCATTCCGGATTCTGCATGCAGAAACATATCACCGTATCCTAACATTCACTTATGTTGCTTTACTTCAGGAAATGTTTAATTTGCACAATTCAGCTGCTTCGTACAATTGTTTAAGGAACCTTTCAAGCTTCAGTTGCTCCACCATTTAATAAGCAAGTAAACCATAACGTGCCGCATAGCTTTAGGCGTATGTTTTCTTGTGTGTCTTCTTTTGCTTATGGTGCTTATGCATTTAGATTTTTGGAGGCTGATCATATACAGTGGACTTAAACTTAGAGTGAATATTTCTTTGTTGATTTTTTCAGAACTTTCTTTTCAATCCCTTCTCATGTCTCTTAAACTCGCGAATAAAATGTGTCAAAAAGAAGACATTTTGCTTAGTTGTATGCGTGTATGTGTTCGAAAGATACGTTTCGGCGCATTAACACGCGAGTGCACTGGCCATTTATGTCTGCTTTATGCTATCGTCATAACCACGAAGTGTGAACATAACAAAATTCATTTCCCAAGCCGGAAATACATACATGCATACTAAGCACAAAATAAAGCTATTGTTACTCCCATAATTTACTGGATATTTTTGCTTTTTGCCTAGAGCCAGAAGCCTCGGCAAGACAAATTTAAAGTGCGTGCCATTATAGCTAATAAAAAAGGTGGGGAAAATGTAGCATCAGCCAATAAAGAAGGCTCGCAAGAAATGCTGCCTCATCCAACGATGAATGCTGGCAATAAATGATGGAACAGCCATCACTAAAGGCTGGAAAACACGGTTCGAGCTGCCATTGTTTATACAAGCTTACCAATATTGAAAACACAAAAAATGGACAATGTTGGCCAAAGCCATACTTTCCCAATTTTTCCAATGTTAGACGACTGGTATCCAACATTGGACTAATCTAGTTTAAAGTGTAGCATGGGCCCCGAAATCCAATCTAGTTCCGATATTGTATCAAATGTTTTCCAACGTTGCGCGAAGGTAGGTCCAATGTTGTGCTGCCTGGGGTGATGACGCCGTAGGGTAGAAATTGGCTGCGCAAAACTGCGAAAACGCGACGACGTCAATGGCTGACGTCAATCGCCGAATGTCGCGCACAAAGATGGTTCGGTGCAACCCAGTGATGAGATTCAACCCAGTGATGAGATGATTGTGGTTCGGTTAGGAAAAGACGGTAATTTCTGCGGCCTATGAGGGAGCTTGGGTAAGGGTCCATAGGGGAGGGGGAAAGGGAGTGAAAAACATAGAAAGGGGAGAAAAGCCGTAGTTGAAGGCTCCGGAATGGCATTTTGGCCACCTGGGGTTCTTTAACGTGCACTGACCACTCACAGTACACAGGCTTCTAGCATTTTCGCCTTCATCAATGAGAGTGGCCTTCACCCTTTTAAGGCTCGGAGAAATGACGTAAGGAGCTGAGCGTGTCGCATCCTTGGTTTATGCAGCGCTGAGCATGTCGCAACTGGCGGCCGCATATGCCACACAAGGCAAACGGTTGTATCTTGCCAAGGCAACAAGACAGTGGCACCCTGCGAGCCAAGCGCGCATGAAACACTACTGCCGACACCCAAATCACACACATTTTGCTATAGCAGACAGCCAGTTCACATGATCCCGTGACTACCCCTCGGGATTCTTATGTGCACAGCGTTTCAGGATATGGGAAGGTGTATGGATTACGGAAGGTGGTGCAGTGCTCCGACTTGAGAAAGGCAGTGCCTCCGCATTGTGACGGGTTCGGTAAATGTGAGGCGTTCCGCAAGTTTCGCCGATATGCCAGTTATTTAAGGCCCATGTGCATCGTCAGAAGGCCACTGTTGTCTACTTGGAACGAGTACACACGAGCATTGTACCCTACGTATCTTCTCTCCCAGGATTGCCTAGATCTCCGCTTACGAATTCAACAGATTCCGCAAAGACTGGTTTCCCTTTCGGGTTATAGAGATTCGTATAACATAGGGATCCAGCGCCGGTTGTTTTTCTCGCTAATAGATCATTAACAATTGTTAGACGCAGTCAGATGTTGTTCATTGTAATTCACAAGATTAGCGGTGCTCTTCTACATATAGGGCTACAAATCCAAAAACAACGGGTATTGGGGAGTAATGGGAGAGGGCGAGAAGCAGCCTTCATGCAACCAAATTTTGCCAATGCTGCCCCCATTGTGAGGTGAAAATATGAATTTACAAACGTCAACGTTTGTGTGAGGTAGCAAATAGTGTGCACCAGAATAAAATTCCTCGCAGAGCAATAAAACCTTTCTCTTTTGAACATCCAGTTCACTGCAGATTACTGCCTGTTTTCGAGAGGGCTTGCTTGCTGTCATGAATTCGTTGAGCGCAGTGCAACAGCATTCCTCTACGTGTGGAGTAAGAGGAGTACTAAGGAGCAGGCCGGTGCATGTACATATTGCAAGTACTAAAAACGCCTGAATATTAGTTCCTTTCGGAAGAAGTTTTTTAAAAATATTTGAAAACGAATAAAAGACACTTTGGTTCTTGTTGTTCTTGGTACCAGAAGACCGCTGCGCAGAAACTTGTGAAAACAAGTGGATCATACACTCAGAGCAAACTCGGAGGTCACGAGCTGTAGACTCTGCTACGTTCAACAAATAAGCCCATCTGCTCGTCCAGAAGTTCGAAGGTTTTTTTTTCGTAATTTTTACATCTAGCATGCATGCATTATTTTTTTCTGAGAATATTACCAGCACTTTCTAGAGGTCCCTGTATGTCACCAATGTCACCACACTTCTGAATATTGTAAGTGGACATTCTTTTCAATAGACAACATGTGAATTTCGTATAAGCCAACTTCTACGTATTGACATTTGGAATGGTCAGCATACTTTCCAATTGAGTCAGTCCCCAACCGCTCGCTTATTATCATAGTGCTGACACACTGTCACAAATTACGCCGCTTTTACTTGTCTTGCACACGCACCTCGTGTCTATGTATATAAATTACTCATTCCGAGTCCTTTCTAGCACTACGCCCTTTCTTATCAAAACGCCGGCACTACAGCATGTTCCGTCCAGGCGTGCTCGTCATCTTCATTTTGATTACCAGTGAATTGTTTATAATTTCTTCCAATTGGTAACATGTAGGTGTTCCTTGAATTTTCAATCAGTCCATCCCTTTGTCTGCTAAAAAATCATCTTGCTCTGCAAACAACCAAGGTATATTGATTGCCAACAATATCATCTTACTCTACAAACAACCAAGGCATATATTGCTGCTTTAGCATCGTTGCCCCGTGTACTGGCTTGCACCATATCGTATGCGCTGCGCTGATAGGATCGTGCACACGGGTTTCATCTTGGCAAAAGCATTCAGAAAATCGGTGAGGCGGAATGCTAAACACCATATGCTTGACGGCATGCAGGTGCAGGTTTATACACCCATGTACCAGTAAATATGTATGCGTTTAAGCATTGGCTGATATCTTAGTGTATTTTATAGATCAGGAAGTTGCGTTAGCTTTTTATGAAGCAAACGGTTCGCTAACATGTCATTGCACGTTACAGAACAGCATTTTGTCGTACATTTTCAAGGTCGCCGTTGAGTTACATGACGGCGCATGTTATAGGCTAGCAGGTTTCCATAATTATTTATGAGACAGCTGCTACAGTACCTGGCAACGTGATTTTATGGCTCGCACTACTGTGTGCCTCACAATAACATTGGGTTTAGCGAATGAACCCTGCTGACGAGAGACTACAGGACTTACCGATATGCAAATTTGCACGCAACGTTTCTCATAGCAGCGTTATTGACCCTACTTTAGGAGCATTTTTGTCCATCCTGGGTTTGCTTGGGCTCCCAAAAGTGGCCAAATAGAAGCTTATTGAAGCAACTTTGGTTTGTCGCTGTTACAACCAACATTTTTCTCATGAGCCCCACCTCCTTCTCTGCTGAACACACAAAAACATGTAACAAAGCTGTACTATCAACACTAGAGAAATCGAGTGCTGTTTTTCGTGGACATTCGCTTTACAATAGCCAGCGTCGACTTCGACTTGAATTTATTACATTCAAAATATTTAGACGGCGGTTCATTTTGATTGCGTCACTCTTTTACGAAGCAAATACGCAGATGTACTTAGCTCACTGCGTAAATTTGTGATATGGCCGCATAGACTGCTTATAAGCACGCTCCCTACCGTGGTTTCTAGCGTTGCGCTGATTTAGGAGTGCATTTGCCTGATTCCGAAAAAAAGAGCCAGACCTCCACGCAACCGCAGGGCAGTGAGAGCGTAAGCTGGAGAGGCGACCTTCTTAGGCCATTTTAAACGCGTGAGGAAACTAGCGCAAGAAGAGGTGATGGGCAACTCCTGCGCCATAACTCTTATCATTTCGCCAAGTAGGGAAGTACCCACTACGCAATAATTACTCCGGTGTTCTAACGTGCCAATCTGCATAACTGCACATCTTAGAGAGTCTCGTGGCGTCGTTTTCCCGAGAACGAACCGTACTCTCGGCCCGGCGTCGACGGCAAGCTGCGGTTTGGGCTTCTCCTGCACAGCTGTCTGTTGTGACCGACGTCCCCCTGCTGCAACCGCGCACGTAGCGGTGCGATGCGCTTCTTCAGCAGCGGTCCGCACCTTACGAGGAGGCCCCATCAGGTATATATCCAAGAGCCAAGTGAGGTTGCCGGCGCGGCTGCGTACGTCGCCTGCCGCGTGACGCATGGCATGATACAACAAAACTGTTTCAAAGGGCAGCGCTTCGTAGTAATGATGACGGAAATGTTGAAGAAGGTTTTTCATAATGATGATGTTGTTGATGCCTCTGTAATGGGTTCAGCGCTACAAACCATTCAGCCCTGTGTTCTTTTAAATAATTCCTCGAACTCGTTAAGGAATCAACTTTACCCGATGTATAGTGGCGTATAATTATTCTACCACGTAACATTACATTTGTTAGTGCGATTCCTCGGCAGACGGTGTACCTGTTTAGTTCTTTTAGCGAAGATTTTTCAAGCACAGGCGTGACTCAGTTTTTCTTTTTCCTCCATTTTCGGAATAAGTATGGTGTGAGATCGACCGAATGATGGCGGTAGCATCTCTAGTCCATAAGCTTCATTATATACAGCTGCAAGTACTGGTGCCAGCTGTCTCGAAAATTTTGTGCCAAACAGCACAAAGGCCGTCTGGTCCAGGTGAATTTCCCGAATTTAGGCTGTCGATTGCACAAAAAAACACAAAAAGAAAAACTAAAGCAAGTGTCATGTTATAGACCTATCTCATTAACAAACTGCGATTGCAAAATACATATCAGAGTTTTGGCTTGTCGAGTCCAGTCTGTAATTCTAGACGTTGTCGGATTCCATCAGATCTGTGGTATTCGTGGAAGAACTATATTTACCAAAATTCATAAGATGAGGTGCGTGTTGGAGTGCTCCGATGCGTTAGAAGAAGGTGTTGCGGTTATGCAGTTAGACCTCGTAAAAACTTTTGATTGCGTCTCACATCAGCTTTTATTGTCTGTGCTCCAACATATCAACTTCGGCCGCGTGATCACTGACGGGGAGGCCATGGCGTACAAGAATTGCTCTTGTTGTTTTGTAGGGTTTAACGTCCCAAAACCAGCTCTGATTATGAGAGACGCCGTAGTCGAGGTCTTCGGAAATTTCAACCACCTGGGGTTCTTTAACGTGCACTCACATCGCACAGCACACGGGCCTCAACATTTCGCTTCCATCGAAATGGAGCCGCCATATTTGCTCTACCAGACTGGTAGTCAACGAGATATTGGGCGCTCCAATTATTAGCATGCGCTCCGTGCGTCAAGGCTGTCCACTCAGCCCTCTTTTATTTGTATTTATATATAAACGTTGTGCCTGGCTATTATTGAAAGCTAAGCTGTCAGAGGCTTTAAAGTGAAACTGCTGTATTATGCAGACGATGTGGCTGTATGCTGCAAGGATAAGAAAAGCGTCGAGAATACTATGAAAATAGTGAATAAATTTAGGGACGTTACAAACAGATTCTTTATTTGGTGGAAGTGCCTGGGGTTTGGCACGGCCAGTGGCCGTCTGCACCAGACTTGTTCGCTAATGTCAGATGGGTGACTACCCCCGTTAAGTATCTAGGCGTGCCGCTTGATGCTTATAAGCAGAATGACGAGTACTGGAAGCAGCAGACTAAGGAGGCGAAGGAAAAAGCCGGAAGATGGAATGCATTTCACCATTCAATATTTGCTAGAGCCACAATATGTAACATTTTCTTGGTCGCTAAGGTATGGTATCTCATGCAAGTCCTCCATTGCTCCCGTGCAAATGTGCAAAAGTTACACAGAGTACTTGCGGTTTTCGCGTGGGGCTCAAGCTGGGAACGACGCAGCCGGACTAATCTTTTCAGACGTGTGAAAGACGGTAGAATAGGCCTGGCGCACCTTTTCATAAGGCAGATTGTCAACAGGTTTTTATTTTTTCGAGATGTGGAAGATCCCTTCTTATGCACGATTTGCCAGTTAAGGCTCCGACACGCACTTCCTCAGTTGGTAGTCGGAACAGAGAGCATGCCGGGTTCAGTACGTGGGTTCTTTAAGGAGATTATTGATAGTGTACGCTTTTTGAGAGTTCGTTTTTCGAATGAGTACCTGTGGAGTATTCGGAGCAAAAAACTGTATAATGATGTACGTGTCACTATCTTGCCTGTTCCAATGTACAGGGCAATTTCCAGTGGGGGTCCTGGTCTTGACGTATTGAAGCGTGCCAAAAAGACGCCAGTCCAACCTGCAACAAAAACGTTCTTCAAGCTCTATACGGGCATGTTATCGGTTAAAAATTTTATGGAACAGCGAGGACTTTTCTTACCATGGGGCACTGCCTGTGTAATCCGTAGAAAAACGGGAAGATATAGATCACGTTTTCATTATTTGCTAGGAAGGCGTGTATTTCTGAGATGTCCTTCAAAGAACACTGAAAAAGGAATTTCCAATTGATCCCCATGGTATAAGGTAATTGGCGATAAAAATTGATGATAGATTACCCTACGACCTAATAATGCTTACGGGCATCCACTGTTATGGCGCTCCAGAATGGCTGGTTACCATTGCGACCCTGATGCTCAGGCAGCACGTATGTATTTTCGGCGGTGCATGGCACGATACATCCAGGAATTGAAGCAGCAAGAGTGTGTGCCTGAGTGGATTAGCCAGATCGAACCTCTGACTGCTTTAAATCCAAACTAGAAGAGAAGCTCAGGGGAAGATGGATGCTTGAATCGATGAACAAATCGCAAGGTACGATTTAAAACAGGGAATGTCGCGGGAGCCAACGTTTCGACAAGCGGACTTGTCTTCGTCAGGGCGGCAACTGCCTTCTCCAGCGTTCGTTTATGTACGCCTTTGCACACTCTCCCCCGTCCTCAGAAAGAGAGGAGGAGAAGAGCAGCACGTGCGAACACACACAAAAAGGGGGGGGGGGGGGGTTGGGTGCAGGGGTATTTGGGTGACAGGTGTTAGCGTGACTAATATAAATGGCAAGAGGGAGAGCTTCCAAAGAATCCGCTCCTTGTACATATCTTGCAAATGCATTGTGTGCACAGGGCTAGAAAGCAGGATGAAAAAAGGAACACAAGCTCGGAACAGAACTTACTCCTATGGCATGTGTCCCCCCCCCTCCACCCTGCACCACCTGCCCCGCACCAACAATGCATTTCACGGAAAGCTTGGGGCTAAAAAAAGCAGCTACACTGTTTAATGTCCTTGTTCTGGAACTGGATGGCGGCTCAGCACCTGAAAGTAGACTTTCTGGGAGAAACATTGTTAGCTTGTGCATATCTCAACCTTTTGTTGTCTCTGTTAACACTCTACCGTATCTAATGGACTCAAGAGTTCCCTTTGAAAGGTTTATGCCTGTAGGTTGGAGAGTATTGAACCTGTATATGAGATACAGGTTCCTTTTTTCATCCTGCTTTCTAGCCCTGTGCACACAATGCATTTGCAAGATATGTACAAGGAGCGGATTCTTTGGAAGCTCTCGCTCTTGCCATTTATATTAGTCACGCTAACACCTGTCACCCAAATACCCCTGCACCCAACCCCCCTTTTTTCTTTGTGTGTGTTCGCATGTGTTTCTCTTCTCCTCCTCTCTTTCGGAGGACGGGGGAGAGTGTGCAAAGGCGTACATAAATGAACGCTGGAGAAGGCAGTTGCCGCCCTGACGAAGACAAGTCCGCTTGTCGAAACGTTGGCTCCCGCGACATTCCCCGTTTTAAATCGTACCTTGCGATTTGTTCATTGACTGCTTTAAAGGAATTTTGAATGAAAGCGCGTAGGACGAATTCATCTCGTGCACGACGCACAAGTGATCGGTTCAAGTGAGACTCAATTTTTGTTCAACTTTGTGCTTAGTTTTGTAGTCAAGTGACCGTTGTTTTACTGTGTCCGGTAATAAATAAATAAAAGACAGGCGTGGCTCAGTGGTAGAATGCTCGTATGCCACGCAGAGGGTGTGGGTTCGAATCCACGCAGAGGACGTGGTTGAAATCTTCCCCGGTCCGCGTCATTTTTTCTAAAATTTGCGCGATAGCGGTTACGGACACCAGCGGCGGCGGCGCACTACTACGGCACAAAAACGACCCTTGTTCTGATGTCATAAAAGCTTACGCTGTAAAAAAGGCCGCCGGTGGGCCAAGGGATGCAAGCGCGACTCTCATGGCTTCCTGCCTTTTAAGCTGTTCTTCGCGGTCACAGCAGGGCAATTTCTTGACATTTTGTCCTGGCCGATTCGGCAAGTTGCAGGGAACAGACTGATACCTCGAGCGAAGTGGTGAGTTAAAAAAAATCACAGCATATCCACGGGGTGAATGATGATGATAGAGCGAAGCTCCGGAGGGAATCATCGGTAAACCGTGAACCTTCCGTGTAATTCGCCCAGTCCATCATCATGTAAAGACGTCTTACGCAGCCCCTTACACAGGCCGAAACGCGCACCGCGTTTGCCGACGCCATCACATGACGGCTGAGAGAGTTTAAGGTGGAGAGGCCACCTCGTCTTACACCAGCTTCTTACACGGGTCGTAACGCGCTAGCACAAACGCGTTAGAAACGCGCGTTGTCCGGCTGCCTTCCAAAAAACGCGGGTTCGATCCCGGCCTCGGCGGTCGCATTTTCGATAGAGGCGAAAATGTCAGAGGCCCGTGCACTGTGCGTTATCCGTGCACGTTAAAGAACCCCAGGTGGTCTAAATTTCCGGAGCCCTCCACTACGGCCTTTCTCTCCTCTGTATCTCTTTCACTCCCTTTCCCCCGCTCCACGGACGCTTAGCCGTGCTCCCTACATGGACTGCAGAACGCCATCTAGCGTACCTTCACCCAACCGCCATATTGTACGCATGTCTATGGGTCAGCGCCCTCTCGGAAACGAGACGAGAAATGGAATGACGACACAGAATGCGTACAGCGCCATCTAGTGTATCGTCACCCAACTGCAGTTACATGCATCTCTATGGGACAGCGCCATCTATTGTATGCTAAGGGAGACGCTACTGGCTACGCAGGATGCATCGACAACCGAGAACCGCCCAGGTGATGCCATAAGGAGCTTCGCCCCTAATATATTACCGCTCTCGGACTCTCCCATGGCTGCAACTGTGCGAAATAACCCTAACGCCGTTACGGAACGCGAAGGACATCCGCGTCTCACGCCTGTGGGCCTGCGTTGCATGCGCACCCGCAGAATGCGCCGGCTCCAGCGTCTCTCACAGGTGGGCCAGCGTCGCATGCGCACGGCTCCTAGACGCGAGAGTCGCGCCCTTGTCTCGGCGAGGAAAGCATAGAGGGTAACGCTAACTGCAGTCAGCAACCTATACTTTTCAGGCAGAGATGGCTGACCGAGTAGGAGAGCAGCCGACATCGATGCAAACCGGCTTGCCAGGCGAGCGTTCCGTTCCCGTGCTGGGATGGACCTACGATGCCAACAGCGGGAAAACAACTGAGAACGAACACATCGAATGGCTGCAAGTTAGACGCAGGAGAAAACAAACTTCAGAGCCTACAAAACCTTCCCAAGAAAAGTCAGCACAGCAGGATAAGCCCACAAGACAAGTGCCAAAGCAAGGTAGCCCGAAGATGCGAACTTTCCCAACGGACGACTTCAAAATCTTCTGCAGACTGCAAGCTGGCCTTGATTTATGAAAATAGAATCTCACCGTAATTACCCATGCATGCCATCGGAAGATCCAGTACTCTTACGCAACAGTATTTATATGACAACGTTCCAGTGCAAATGCAGGAAATTGAAAACAATCACTGTAAGCACTGCCGACACAGAACCACACTCAAAAGCACCACCACCATCCACCATCTCAATGTGATTGCACACGTGAGACATCCCAATGACGTCTGTAGAGGTGTCATCTATGGACTCTTCTCAGGTACCAGCAGCGCCGAAAATGTAGCTGGTCTCAGTGTCGACCCGTGTTACACGGTACTTGGCGCACGTGTGCTCGGTCCATCTTCCACCGCTGTCATTACATTTGACGGGCCGCACGTCCCGTACTACATCACCTACCAAAGTAGGGACTAGCGCTGCAAACCGCATCGAAAGTCCGCGCAGGACTGCCGGAAGGGCGGTGTCATAGGGCACAGACAAGACATATGCCCCATCCTAGAGAAGCCTTCTAAGTGCGGCCAAGAAGCAGTTAGAGAAGCCCACGATTGCTTGCCCAAGTGCAAAATAAGCGAACAGACACACGAGACTGCCGATAAAGAGTGCAAAAAGAAGCTCGAGTCCACTACCTTACCAAGTGAGACAGCAGCAACTCATAAAGGCAAAAACCCTACAGTGTCCTTGGAATTCAAGCTGCGACGAATTTCCCGATCTCAACAACCCACCTACTGCCTCGGGCAGCCCACCTCAAGGGTAGCCTGGCCCGAGCAACTCATTCCTTCGATTGCGGTCCAGGTCTCGCACGAGATCCCGGTCACGCTGTCGCTCACGTTCTGTCCAGTGAATAAGCTAGGTCGATGCTGCGCAGGGATACTCGAAATCCTGCCACAAGTACACTTCGGTATCGCCTGTAGAGACCATTGCATTTAAGGCTCTGGAAAACATGATTCTGGACCAACAGAAAATGCTACAAAGTCATCGCGACAAGATCCATAGCCAAGGCGCCGTCGTCGATAAGCTCGCAAAGCTCTGCAAAGCACAGGAAGAAATCATTAAGAAGCAGAATGAAAATATAGATAAGCTCACTTGGTTATGTCAAGAACAGCTCTTATCAAAACAATTCGCCCATAACCTGACCAAGCAATAAATCGAAGCTGTGGTGGAGGCAAAGATTGTATTTGTCATCGAAACGAAACTGGCGGCTCTGGTTTGGTCGCAGCTCACAACGCTAGCAGAGCCGAAGTCAACAGCAGTAGTCGAGTCGGGGCTCGAAGCTATCGTGGCGACGAAACTGAAGCCGATCACCACCCAAATTGGCAAAACGTTCACGATGCTGAGCCGCACAATGAACAATCATACAGCTCAAATTAACGAGCTAAAATCGCAACTCACCAATTTCATCGTTCATGTAAAGAACAACTGCATCAGACACGCGGACCTTGAGAATTTGTCCGGAAGAAAAAACCACGAACACAAAGCAAGAAGGCTTCCAGCTTGAACTCTCCTGAAAGGGAGCACATCAACGATCCTGTAGATGGCAGCTCCTAAACACAAGAGCTTTAATTCACCCTCGACTTTCTGCATATGGGATTGGAACTTCAGGTCCTACAGTCCCCGACAAGCGAATTTGCAAGAGTATTTGAAGAATAATGAACCAGACCTTATAGCTCTCCAAGAGACAAACACCGAAAAAGCAAGGCTGCCCGGATACAAGAATATCTCCATCACACCAAGAAGAGCCACACTCCTGAGGAAAAACTTCACTGCTCAAGAGCAC
Organism: Hyalomma asiaticum; assembly: GCA_013339685.2. Taxonomy (NCBI): domain Eukaryota; kingdom Metazoa; phylum Arthropoda; class Arachnida; order Ixodida; family Ixodidae; genus Hyalomma; species Hyalomma asiaticum. Next base: position 5,215 of record JABSTT010003926.1, on the reverse strand, counting down.
AAGATAGAGGGTACCACGGTAGAGGACACCTTTGTGGAAGTCATACCCGACCGCAAGTCGCATCAAAGCCTCTATGTCTTTAGTGTACACAGTCTTCCGAAAGACCAGTTCACTGACTACGGTTATTTATCTGCGAACTGAGACGACGTACGAAAGGTCATCGTCTCGTAGTAATAGGGGACTTTAATGCACCTCACACGACCTGGGGCTCTGCCACCACCAAGAAAGGTGCGAGAGTCAATGACACCACTCAGCAGCATGGCCTCACGCTGTGGAACGATCCACTTCAGCCCACGAGGACAGGCAACAGCGTCTCAAGAGACACCACTCCTGACGTCTCCTTTACCCGCAATGTCAAATGGGCACAATGGACATGCCTCCCCGAGACTCCTCGGAGCGACCACCACATGTTCATCTCGACATGAACCATACACTTCGACTGGTCAAGACTGGCTAAGCGAGACTGACGGAATGAAACAACTTCAGTAGCGAGGTCGACAACGAAGCAGCGTTGTCGGACATGGATGCTTGGCTCAAAAATGTGGTCTATATAACCGAACGAAGCACCAAGGTCATCCAACTTAACGAAGATAAGCCCGCCATGGACACTCATCTACTGCACCCCTTGGAGGCCAACGAGCCTTACTGAAGAGATGGAAGCGGCAGAAACTCAACGGAAGACTCAAGCAGCGAATCGCCTCTTTGACAGCACAGGCCCAAAAGTATGCGGAACAGCTTGCAAGACAAAACTGGCGCATGTTCTGCGATCAGCGTCAGGGTACCCTCAGCACCAAGAAAACGCTGCACCTCGTGCGCGCTCTCCTCAACGATGGTGCTACCACGACACATGAAGGGGAGAATATCAGACTTCGCACGCACAACTATTCAGGCCAGGAGGCAGACCTATACCACAAGCTATGCGAAAAGCTCCGCGGTCACGCCCAACCAGCGATGACTACCATCATTTAAAGAATACTAAGGCCCACCCAACGCTTCCCTCACAGGCATTTCACACTGGCAGAGCTCCACGCAGCCACCTCTAAGCTCACGCAAAACACGAGCCCTGGCAAAGACAGAATAATCAACAAGCACCTCCGACCGCTACCCAATAAGGCCTTGACAGCTATCCTACAATACTATAACGAGCGCTGGGACAAAGAACTGCCAGCTTTGAGGGAGCACTCAGAGGTGATCGTGATACCAAAGCCCAACAAACCCATTGCCCTTGAGAATCTACGACCCATTTCCCTCACCTCGTGCGTTGGCAAGCTGTTTGAGCATATGATACACGACCGCCTCACATCGCACCTCGTAGAAAATGGGCATGATCCGGACACCATGTCCGGCTTCCGCCGGCTTCTCTCCATCCAAGATATCCTTCTCCTTATAAAGGAGGAGCTGACTGACCGCACGAGTAAAAACTGGAAGTCATCGATCCTTGCCATTGACGTTAAAAGTGTTTTTGACAATGTGAGCCACAAAGCAATACTACGAACTCTCGCAGCCACTGGTTGCGTTTCGAAGACCTGTGACTATGTCCGCAATTCCCTCAGTGTTAGCACCTGCCTCGAGATGGATCGGGTACTGTCACGCTTCCTCGGCTACAACGCACGATTTCACAACTGACACATCTCATACGGAGGGTGGCAAACCGACGCAGCGGCCTCAAGGAACAGGAGACCCTGAGCGTAGTCCAAGATCTTTTTATAAGCAGGATTACATACGGAACCCCGTACCTCGCACTCAAGGCTTCTGAATTGACAAGCTAAATGTGCTCATCCGAAAGGCTACGAAGCTCGCCAGTGCGCTACCACCCATAGCTTCAACTACACGACTCCTCAGAAGGGTGGTACACAACACGTGGCAAGAGCTGGCGGAAGCACATCACACAAACCAAGTTGAGAGGCTGAAGCTCACATCGAGACAGATCAGTCCTTCCTCGCCTCGGCTACGGAGAGTGCCACGTCTGCGATGCCGACCGCAAGGCCAAGATACCGCCGTATCGTATTTGCGAGAAACCCTGCGCATCGACAAACTACCGCGTAACATGAATCCCGGGCATCATCGGAAACACCGGCTCGCTCGAGTCGACCCCATCAGAACAAAATACACGCGTGATCCAGATGCCCCAATGTCGACGCTGCGAAATACCCGCACAAGAATGTGTATGCCTTGAGTGTCGTCGACTCAGCGGGCAAAGAGCTGGCGTCCGCCACCGTCAAAGTCCGAAACGCCGAGACGGCAGAAGAAGCGGCGATCGCACTCGCCACAACTACATGTACAGACGATATTACAGTATTCACGCACTCGCAAGCTGCAGTGCACAACCACACGAGGTGTCACATCTCCGTCGAAGCAGTCAATCTTCTAAACAACCGACGCAATCTCCTGCCTTACACCTACGTAAAGTGGGTCCCGGAGCATGAGGAACTCGAGGGAAACGAAGCGGCTCATGCCGCCGCCCGCGTTCACGTCAACCGGGCCTCCCTTGACGCCTCACAAGAGCAGCGGTCGTTCGACGTTGAAGCAGAGCCAGAAAGCGTACAGATGACATATAACGCCATCCTCCAGCACTGCCGCCTTGGATGACGAGTGTACCCGCCACGTCACTCGAACTTGACAAAAGTTGAAAGTACCGCATTCCGAAAGCGTCAGAGCAATACGTACACACACGGCATCCTCTTACATCGCCTCTACCCAACGCGTTACGCCTACGACTGCCCGGTATGCGATGTGCGAGACACACTAGTACACCTACTTCTCGAGTGCCCATTGCACCAGGCAGGCGACGCTAGGAAGCCAGCAGCTTGCACGCTCAGAACACTGTCTCGAAAATAAACGTTTATTTCATTCATTCATTCGTCTTGCGCACCTAGTGTTGTGTACTTTGCTACTGTGGCTCCGGTTCGAGGGGGGGATGATGTGGTATATCAGTGGCGCCTCCTCGGGAGCCCACGCGCACTACGTACACTTCAGCGTTGTCTCATTGTCAATAGATGTCTGTATGGGCGACACACGTGACTAGCCAATCACGTGTGGATGCGTGTGCTGGGTGAGTGTATTTGAACAAACGACCGCCGGTCGGTTGAATTCTCCAGTTGGCTTCGTGAAGAGTAGACGTCTCTTCCTGCCCGTGTCGACTGGCCGGCCGCTCTTCGAGTCCCCGTCCGTGTGCGGGCCCAGCCGTCGGCCGCTTCCGGCACTACACTATGCTTAAATGTAAGCAGAATTCTACGTCATATACGCACATTATGTGTCGGCCCTCGGATGTCAAGCAGACAGTCACCAGATCCTGTCAAGCCGTTTCCTGACAACACATCCTGTCAAGCCCACTGCTGTCAATATGAAGAACCGCTGTGCGGTATCACGGTGTCGCTGATGTTTACCTGCAGCAGGTTCATCCACAGAGGTCTTAGAAGCCGTCTCCGGCCCCTCACTTTTCCATATTGCAGCTTATGCACTCAACAGTGTGCGTGAAAACATATTTCACATTCATGTTATACCAATTCGTATGAACGGTGGATGAACGGCTTTTTTTCACTAGAGGGCATAAGCTGCCCTCTAGTCTTGTCGCTAACAATTTTTTTTCAAAGCTAGCAGTGCTAGTTGGCATACACGCGTCAAAAAAGTGGATATTATAGAGTGATGAGGGTGCAAGGCGGAGACAGCGTTGAGCAAAAGGCTTTTTCCTTCACGTATAGTCACCGACCTGATACTAGATCCGTTATAAACTTTCATAGCATAAGCTGTTATGGGCTAAACTAGAAGACCCGAAATTGGTGGTCATGTTGCCCGCCGTCAGCGCCGGCGGTGGCCGTAACTGCTGTCGGCTCCAGTATCAAAAAAGTCCATGCATTCGGAATTTCGCAAATAAGAAGAGGAATGGGACGACAAAGAAAATTAGGAAGCACAAGAAGCAGACAATTGAACTGGGAGGAACACGGGAGCAGCAACAGCAATAAGCAAATTCTGAAAAATAAGGAGAGAGGGGAGGCACAATAATGTTCAATAATGAACTCCAGGTGCCTGCACAGGACGTGCTCCGTCCTGTGCAGGCACCTCGAGTTCAGTTAACGGTCAGAGTGCAACAGAAAAAAGACGGTAGATCCCATGTGCAGTGCGAATCCTAGAAATGCGAAGCACGCATCAGGACATACATATGAATTCAATGGAACGGCCGCAAGAGCACGAAGAGTGTGGAGTGCAAACCATGCCGTTCATGACATGCATGTCATTATTTTCATGTTATCACCTCTCATCATGCAATCCCGTTCTGGCATATCAATTTTCGTACACATCCCTTAACGTAACGGCCAGGAGAAGAAGACCGTGGCATATAAATCATGCCGCTCATTACATGCATGTCACGATTGTAATGTTATTGTAGCATAGCCATGACGTGCGCCTAGCAGCGTCGGACCAGCACTGCATCCAAGTAGTCAGCAGAATGAAAAAGCCTTTTATTCAAAAGTGTCGAACGTATTTATAGGCGGCCAGCAGAGGCGATAACAGGTGCGCGCGCACACACACACACACCGAAACTGCGAAGACACAACATTGGCGATAACAGGTGCGCGCGCACACACACACACACACCGAAACTGCGAAGACACAACATTCCTTCCCCCTTAGAATCCAAAGCGTTGTACTGTCTTGCGTTCTCTTGTTGAACGCCTGAGGGCTTGTTGGGCGACACCGGTATTCATCGGGACCGCCGTGGTCTTCGGTGATGCACGTTGTGCCGAACCAGCATCATTAGGGATGAGCCGAGAAGGCATGCCTTCATCCGAGCTTACCGCTTCCGGAGGCGATCGTTCTGTTGCTTCGTCTGGCTCGCTGGGACTTGTGGCAGTTGTTAATGCTGTCTGCTCACTTGGCGAGTCCTGCCGCGGGCGAAGTTGATCTACATGCCGCTGGATGACCCCGTCCGAAGTGGCTATGGTCACCATCCTCGCTCCAGACGTCGCCTTCACATTGCCAGGCGTCCATTTGCTCCCCGCACCATAATTGCGGGCGTATACGTCACTTCCTGGTAGCGGCAGCCAATCCTCTTGGTCTTTATTTGATCCTGTAAGGGCTGGAGGAAAACATGTGTCCAGCCGTGAGCGTATTTGGTAACCTAAGAGTAACTCTGCTGGGGATTTACCGCACTTTTGCGGCGTCCTCCGATAGTTAAACAGCAAGCGTATCAGATTCTCCTCTAGCTTTCCTTTCT
>JABSTT010003925.1:0-24298 GCA_013339685.2 Hyalomma asiaticum | reverse complement strand
AATATGGTAGAAAAACCGTCGGAGTTCCCTTTTAACAAACCCAAAGCAATATATTAATTCTTAAACTAATGTTGCTGGTTATGCACTGTGCAGAGCAGGCTTACCTCGCTGCCCACAACCGGTGGGACGCGAGACTAATGCTAAGCAGTCGTGCCTCCTGCCCTGACGTGGGAAGCATGCAGAGGCATAAAGGCAGTTTCGGCGGTCCTTCGCCAGATGCAGGATTATTGTGCGGGCAGCCTACTCTAGTGCTGGGCGAGTTGAACGCGCACCCGCCCTTGTTCTGACGCTGGCCTGAACTTTACAGACATCAGCTTCAAGCCCGTCTTTAATGTGTTACGCGGTTTTGTATCGGCACTTTAATTTCGTCCCCACACGTACTGCGATGGATGAATTTCAATTTGTGCGGGTAGACGACTTGACCAATGGCTATATATTTATGTATCAGAAGAAAATTTGGCGGATACCCCCCATATTCACTACACAGTGGTGGAAAATCAGGTTTGATCTGACTTGTGGTGTCGGAGTACCGGAAAGCACGGCATGTAAGAAACAACGGAAACGTCATGAGTTCATGAAATATTTTATGCATAATGTACTTTTACGGATGCACTGGCGAATTCCAGCATACAGCTGTCGTATATTTACTGTGAACGCTGTTCCTTCTTGCTCGATGCGGCCTTCCGGGCGTATTAGTATTCCAGCATTCCATGGTAAGACCACTTAGGTCGCAATTTCTTTCAGAGCACCAGCCTACAGGACACATATACCCCACAAAAGCTGTCATCCTTTGGGCAACATCTAGAGATATGTTCTGAAAAAAAAGAACAAAAAATTGCACCTGCGCCCATTCGCCAAATATATAAGCTTTGCAAAAACGTAAGGTTTAAGAACACATGTCAGTACGCAATGGTCAATGGAGAGAGAATGTCACTGGGTCCAATGCATCGACAAGACGATACCCTCGCCAGTGCCTTCGGAAATTGAAGCCTTGTCTGTCAAAACCGGCATGATGTCTGTTCTTGTCAACATCGGCGTGATGTTGTGCCCCAGTAAATTATATTGGGACACATCACGCCTCATTTTAGAAACTTGATAGCCACGGAGCAATAAGACATTGCAAAAATTAAGAATATGGAAATAGGTTTCAGCATCGGCATAAAATGTGATAACCCCACCCCGCACAGGTATACTATTCAAAATTTGCATCCCTCCCCACACCGAGAAATGGGGCCAAGCGAAGCTAGACATGGGCGTCCACCTTTCTTACTCCTGTTTCTCATTCTCTAACATTGCTTATCTTTCTCTAGATCTTCCTTTGCCTCGCCTTGTGGCTCTATACATATTTTTGTCTTTTTATTTCTCTACTTTGTCAGCGCGGACGCGCTCCTGCAAACTTCATTTCGAAGCGAACTGCTCGCTCTCTCTTCTTCTTGATATCGGTGAAAGGTCGCCGAATTTCCCTTCCTTTTGTCTTTTTGCTCCGCATTTCACGCTATACAAAGCACGCATTGCTGCGGGGACCCAACCGGCAACATCGAGCGAAACGCACCAACACGCCCACTGGATTTTTTACAGCGCATGACGTCATCTGCGCCTAGCGGGGTGGAGTGCCTCCGGGATCGGCGCGCGTGGTTTTTGTATAGTTCACAACCGCCAGCACTCGCTTCAGAGATCAGTCGATGCAAGCTTCGCTTGAAGTACGACTAGCACTTTTGGAAGCGGTATGCTTCCGCTCCGTGCTCCTGATATGCGCGATCACACCTACAAGCATCCACAGTTGAACGGCAGCGTGCCCTCTGCACACAGCAGCACGTTACCCTGCGTATGGACAAGCATTAATGCGCGCTTTCGTTTCAGCTCGACTACAGTCTAGTTGAAGTTCCACCGGCGTTGTCACGGTAAAACGTGAAGACTTCGTGGCACGAAACATGCGAGTGACGCACTGCTACGTTGGAGAAGCGGTCTAATGTCATCGCCGACAACCAATGACATGAACACTGAGCAGTCTTCTGAGCAATGTGAAAAGAAGTGCCCGAACTGTTATGCGAGGTGGTCCCATATTGCCAGTTTTAAATTATGCCTATGCACGTCGTTTCACTTCTTTCCCCTTGTGCTAATTGGAAAAAGGATATGCACTGCGTGCATAAAGAACATCTGTCTTATCAGTTACATTTTAAGAAAAAATTCAGGCCCGGACCTTTTTAAATCAATTCGATGCTCTAACTCGGATTCCCTTTTACTGAGACGGCTGTCCCGAGGCGTTTTTGGTATAACAAGTTGCGCACGGTTGGTTACGTCCCTATTCGCTGCCTCCGACCTTAAATGCGTTTTCAGGTAATTCGCTGCTCCAACAGATACGGTGAGCGTACTCGTAGCTACTTTATACCGTCTTGCCTTATTCAACTACCTGCGACTGCCTCCCTTGCAAAAACGGTACAGAAACTGAAGCAACTTCATCGTATTAATCTTTAACTCCGTCGCGATATGTGTTCTTTTCTTTGGTAAGTGCCACTGCGGTATCCGAACATGCTGGGCTTCAGCTCTTGAAAGTCATTAAAGAAAAGTTGAAATTGTTCGCTTGTTGTTGCTGTACGCTTCACAGCTACCCCTTCTAGAGGCTGTACAGGGCCGACCCTTAAGGCCCCTATCTCTCTCTTTGTAAATAGTGCTAATAATGTTTTCGTCGCGATCACCATTACCGTGATGTTGATGGCGGCAATGGCTTCATAGGCTGGTTTGTGGCGAGGGGGCACTGCTTACGAGGTCACCGTTGAACCCGGGGTAACGTTCTTGCCGTTACCTCGTGACGTTGGAGCCCGATAAGAACTGCGGCCGCTATTAGGCCCCACTCGAGGCGTCGCAGCGGCTCGTTCCCAGCAGGGAAAGCCACAAGGACGTCCCGCCTTCTACACGCGGCTTAGATCCAGAGACGGGCCCGAGCAGCGAGGACACGAACTGGGACAGTCACGGCCAGAACCCGTTGAGGGCACTTACCTCCGAGTATAGCTGGAACGTCTTGGCCTTATCGGACTTCTCGCGTTCGGGTCCGGTACCCGACATCACGGTGACGCGACGCCAGTGGTATACTTTTTTCGTTTAAAGACGATTGTCCTTCTTGAACTACTTAAACGCAAAAACCCTTAGTCCGTCTGTATGTGTGTCTCTCTCTGTCACACGATTCAACCGCCCGGACACTTCCAACGGACCTTTAAAACCAACTACAAAACTAGCCCCGGGGGTCGAGGTCATACACGTCGACGTGATACAGAACAAAGGAAATCTCAGGCTTACTTGAGACAAGGTTTACGTATATAACCCTGTTACGCACCGTTAATATAATTAATACTACTCGTTGGACTGCTTTTTACGTTAGTAAATAAAAAACCAACGTCTTAGAAGTAGTGTCCAAGAGAAGATCGAGCCACATGTGGCGAAACAGCCATTTTCCCTTTGCTCTCTCCTGCCCTTTCTCGGCCTCTAGCCTTCGCGCGTGCTCGCCTTCATGGAGAGACTTATGCTGGACTCATCACGCTCTCTTCCTATCTTAAGAATCACGTCCGTGTTGAGAAAGAAAGAGAACTGCCCGCTCGGCAGTGCAGCTGGGCGGAGATTATAAACAAATCAACGCATTTCCACGAAGTGAATCATGACGAGTGGGAAAAGCACTGGGGATCATTTGGTGTTACTGTAAATCACACGTGACATTGCGCGTCGCACGTTTGGTGTTACCGTAAATCACCCGTGAACTCTTCCGCGTCGCACTCCTCCCAGATATAATGTTAGCTCAGGCGCCCAGTGAGTCCCAGATTTGTACGGCCGCGCGTGCATATGCGATCATTTCGCCGGTAAGCATGTCATCCCGGCTGTATCCAAATAGTTTTCTACTACGCTCAAGGCAGTCTGCAGTCTATCCTACCGTTCCCCGTAAGAGTGTGGTCCATACGGTAATATCTTCTGCATACATCTCAAAACCAAGACGCCGTTCATGAGTGAGCGTTATGGCCAGCCTGCGCTGTCCGACGTTGAAGAAAGCAGACATTATAGAGCCTTGTGGTGTACCTTGATTGAGCGTACTTAAGAGCTTGGATTGTACCGAAACCGTGCGGAGGGTTGCAGAGCGGTTTTGCAAAAAACTTCTTACGTATTAGATGCGTTTGCCACATCCAATATCTTCCAATCCTTGCAGTATGGCGTCCTGAGAGGCGGTGTCAAACGCTCTGTGTACATCCAACGCCAAGATTATGTTGTTCATACTACCCGAGGGTGGATTCAATACGTCCTCGTTGAGCTTCAGTAATATGTGCTGTGCCGAGACACCTTTGCAGAAACGGAACATCATGTCGGGCATGAGCTGCTCCTTTTCACCCTGAATTCCTAGTCGGTGCATTATTACCCTTTTTGAACGGCTTCCCCAGGCACGAAGTCAATGAAATGGGCGCAGGTTGTTGAGCGTTCTGCGTTTTCCTGGTTTTGGGATGAGGACTATGTTGGCCACTTTCCAAAAGGCGGGAGGATCCCTGTCGGCTGTCCAAATTTGCCTTTTGAAGTAGTCGGTGAGGTCTGACAATTTTGCGCTGTCTAAGTTGGTGATCACGTCAGTGGTAACACTATCAGAACCCGCGGCTGTGTTTCTTGGAAAGCTCTGAGCTGCTGCATAATGCTCCTCCACCGTGACCGGCGCGTCTTCGTTGGGATTAGGTGTGCCCATGTATTCTCGCCCAGCTACACAGCCCGCTGTCGAGGTGCTCACACTGCCGATATAAATGGTCTGAAGCTCTTCCAGAAGTTGGTCGGCGTTCCCGTTGTATTCAGCCGCTTACTTCGTTAGCGTGTTTGTTGTTTCCGTCTTCGTGCTAGGAGGATCTATCATTGAACGTAAGATAGCCCATGTTTTTTAGTTCCTAATGTGCCCTTTCATGAATCACAGATCATTTGTTAATTGTTTTGTGCGAGCTATGACTCATAGGCGTTGGGTTCATCATATAAGTGGGCCATTCGCTGTTTGAGTTTACGGTTAAGCTTTTCTGACGTCAACAACGCCTAATAAGTTTGAAGTTTGACGTTTATTATTAGCAAAGTAGCGATACAGAAAATGAAGGAGACGTTTTACAGAGTAGGGTGCCATAGTCCGAAGACTGTAGTGGGACCCACGATGAAGGAAGCATAAAAAAATGCAAAGGCAAATGGCAAGACAATGTAGTATCAATACAACAATATTATACAACAGCTATAGCAATATAAGGAAACGATAAAACATAGTAGTGAATACAACTAAAACAATACAGTCGCTACATCACAATTCAAAAAGGGTAAAAAAGAATGATTTGTGACGATATAAAATATGATTTCAAAGTATTGTTGAACGTGTGCAGGTTAGCTAAAAATTTAATATTGGGTGGAGTAGAGTTTCATAATGAAATGGCTGTGAATGACAACGATTTTATCCTGTAATTAGTGCGAACTCGGGGTAGTAATAAACTTCCTTCTAATGCGAAGCAAGTGCAGTTAGTGTTCTTTGGTATGTCACAGTTGATGAGATGGAAAGGTAGCGGAAGGTTAATTATATTAAAAAACAAACAAGTACAATTCTATTCAAATAACTTATTAATACATAGAATGTTATATTGTTTAAGCAATGAAATAACGTTAGAACGACGAGGGCCCCGTCGAGCTTCCAGCAAGTGCACCAGATGGTTGTCCACCGCCGGTGTGTCCGCTGTAGTTTGGTAAATCTTTATATATTTGGCATAAGTTTCTGTAAGTATTCTCCTCACTCTTGTGGTATGGCGGGTGTGCTGAGCCTGTGCTCGTGTGCCTTGCGGTATTTATTCCAGCAGGTCAGTCTCTTCCCCAGTGGTGCCCTAAGGCGAGCGGAGCTGCACTGTATCTATGTAATATAATGGTCACTTCCAAGTGAAGGCTACTTCATTGCACTTGCCGCACGTTGTTGGTAAAGGGAAGATCTGGGGTGGTGTCTGCCATCACGCTATTTCCTACTCTTGTTCGTATAGCCGGAGGAGTAACAGACTGGCCCCTTTAGGACGATCTGCTTTTCAGCCCCATGTAGTGCTCCATGCGTTAAAGTCACCCACCAAGAACAAGCGATCGTGCCCGGTTATGGTGGTAGTAAACAGGTGTATCAACGCGCCAAAGTCCGCTGAAAGCGCTTGATGGGGGCTTTATACGTTGCAGACCACTACTGTTGGACGCCCCATCTTTACAGGCCGTATTGTGAGCGTTTGTTCGGCGATTTCTGGAGTATACTGGGCATCATATGTAACTGCCAGGTCTTTATTCACCAGCAGTGTCACTCTGGTATCGGCTGCTTCGGTTAGTAGTCGACAGCGCGTGATTGGTTTCGAGCCCTTTTCAGCTTCCTGTAAGCGCGCAGATCACATCGGGAGGGGTGAGCGCCGTCTACACGTATTGCGTTAGACAGCCGTGTTTATTTTAAGAGGACAACAGTTCCAAGACCACAGTGTAAGATGCTGTTGAGACAGAGGAATGTTAGCCATGGTTAGGCAAATTCCTGTTGCAGACATGTCCGTCTGATCTGACGTTACTACAACTTTCGTTGCTGGGGGCTTGCAATCGCTGCTGGGCTTCCGTCTCCTCTTTGGGACGCTCTGAAGGGTGACGTCTACATTGCGTTTCAGCTCTTGAAAGTCATTTAAGAAAAGTTGAAGTTGTTGGCTTGTTTGTTGCTGTATGCTTAGTTGTAATTATTGTAGCAGTGTCTGTTGAAGCCCTTGCACCTGCTACTGAGTGATGAGGGGCTGTGTGTGTTGTCCATGTGAGAGATCGGCACCGGTTGCCGACTCGTTGCTTTCGCTAATTCGTGGAACAGATGACTGTTGTGGCGCTTGTGCTTGAGCGCTCTGTGTTTGTGGATGTCTGTTTACTACCTGCGTCTGCTCTAAAAGCATTTCTGTTTTTTTTTTCTATAACACGAGCATATTTTGAGCGTAGTTGTTGAGTTGCGATCTAAGCTGTCGATTCTCTGTTATAGCCTGCTGATAAGTTGAGTTCCGTATAAGGGGAGTGGCCGTGTGAGATGGGACCTCTGCCTAACGGCACCTGTAGCTCAGCTGTAATCTGCTGCTGTTGCTAATGGATGGACTTCTTGAGCGCTGTGTTTGGGCTGGGTTGCTGGCCTTCCCAGGGCATGTTTCTGGTAGGCTGGTGTCACTGTCTGCAGCGAGAGCGAGAGTTCGATAGTGTCTGAGTCGGCGTTCCCCCAGTGCAGAGACCTTCTTGTTCTTCAGAGGCGAGCCATCGCGGCGGCGCTTGAGGACCTTGCGGAGGCACTTGCATTTCACTCGTTGGATTGATTACGCTGCGTCGTTTCACTGGCTTAAGTCTCTTGGCGCACACAGGATCCACGGTAAGGTGACCTTCCCCTCAAGAGGCCCAAAGCAGTTCACAAGGATGTACGGCTGCAGGATTGAGCATACCACAAATTCTACAGATGGGTTTATCAGACAGTGGGCAGACGTCCACATGGTGTCCCTTCTCCCTTCACACCTTGTAAACTTGCGTCGTAGCTCGAAATGGGTGCCAAATCAGTCGCCGCTGTAAAAATAGACACTCCGAAGAAGCTTACCCCGTAGAAAGTGAGAGCCATGCTCTTTGTATTGTCTATCATTCTTGCTCGTACAAGTTCGATGCGTTGCGTGCGCAGACGAAGTTTCGCCATTAGAGTTCCCACGGGCGTATTGGACTGAATGCCGTGCACCACTCCACGGAAGGCCCCTTCTCCTGCAGCCACATAGGTGCGCTCTGGGTGGGCTCTGCCATTCAGTGTAAGCTGTTGGAGCTTCCGAAGAAATTCTGCCACTTGGGAATATTCAGTGGACGATATGGCAATATTGGAGCCTCCCTTGATATGTACAATAAACTTCTCATCGGTGAATTGTTTGTCGCAGGCTTCGATGACCGTTCTTGCGAACACAGGAGGGGCAATCGCTTTCAATGGCAGGCCCCAGTGCGATCGCATGACGAATTTATAATGATGACGATTATTAAGCATCGGTCTCGTTGCGTCCCAAAGCATCTCCCACCATAAACGGGGCCACCGCACATCACCAAAGCTAACACTACACTAGATTTCACCACTCCTTGTAACTTGGTGGAGATTTTATTCTTTTTTTACAGCTTCTTTGGAGAGTGGGCTGTATTTAGTTTTCAGAGACAGCCGGCTGGTTTTCCGTACAATAGCAGTGCCGTGACATCTACGCGGAGCAGGTCACCTTTGTCGCTTTGTATGTTGTTAGAAACTCAAATATTGGAACTTTGTTTACGGGGAGTAGGAGGCTATGACTCACAACCTAACCACAGTTTCTCTGGTTCTCTAAAAGGTTCTCTAAAAGGTTCTCTAAAACAAAAAAACCGCCTTCTTTAGAATAGTAATTTAAAATTTCGGAGTGTCCAGAAAGCTACTTAGGTGTCAGCGCAATTCAAAAATACAGCGACAGTCAAAGAACCATGAAAGTTATTTTAAAAGAAATTACGGCCCTAAATAACAATTTTCTATGAATTTCATAATCATCGAGTTAATTTTTGTACGAGAAGAAATTTCTGTATTTCGGTTATGTCGGTCCTGTTAGATAGATAGTCTTTTTCTCCTAAAAATAACTTGACTCTCATTCTTCTGTCCGTTCTTCTTGTATCATATCTGCGTTTAATGTAATGTTCATGAAAACCAGGAATGGTGACCAGGAACATGTGCTTTTTTTTAATTTCGATCCAGCACCTACTGTCTACGATAATCACATTCTTAAAACCTACTGTGCACCGTTTCATAGAAACCGCTGCAATTGTGATGAGAGTGAGGCTTCGCAGAGCGTAGTGTCAGGGAAAACCTACATTCGCATAGATCTGCTATGTTTACATAAATTCGTGCTTCATAATTCAGCCTTACACATTACGTAAATGCAAGATATTCGCTTCCGTTTCGTTTATTCACTGCGAAAAAACTTACGCCTTTCTGGATAGTCTGCTGTTGTTGCTCTTTTTCCGCGACAATTCTCTTTATAGACATCTCTAGAACTACCAACAGTAATCTTTATCAAACTTCTAGAATTGCCATATGCTTCCTAAATTCGACAGACGTCACTTTGACGTTAAGAGCGGTTTCACGCAGGTAATATACATGCAATTCGCAATACCAAAATACCGGATAAAAGGCGTTATCACAAGATCCAAATGTCTCAAAACCTGAAAAACTTTTTGAAAGTGTCTTAAATCTGCGTTTACATCTCGTAAAATAGCGTACTCTCTTGCACACTAAAAAAAAGATCGGGAATTAGGGGCGTGTTTCTACCACGTAAAAATAGCCGTATTTATCTTACTGGGTTCCTTTTTGATTTTTTGTTGTTTTTTTAAACGTGGACATTTCATCAACAATGACGAGTGACTCTCATAGCATAACGCCGTTTGTAACGTGCAAAGTACCCGCCGTTAACCGGTAACGTGAAGAAAGGCACGTCAGATAGCTCATTACTATATCTGCGTCAGATGAAGAAGCCCCAAATAGACTTCTCGTAGCTCAGAGAGCATAAGGGGAAAGATTTTGTCGAATTGTCCTAATGCAGAGATGCCTCTTAAACACTGTATGCATTTTTATGCGATAATTATTACAATGCCCTAGAGGTCTACATTCATTAACAACTATTTGGCGTACGTCATTTATGTACAAATGAGGAAATCTTAAAACATTCGCTCCTCTGTAAATAGAGACAAAGCGACGGGCCAAGTTCCTTTTTTTATGACGTGGTTCAGGCTCCTGCTTATGGTCATAAGATTCTCCTTGGAATTATCACTAATATAGGCCGCGATGTTAGTACACTTCGACTAGTAGGCAGAAATTGCATGAGCTGCCGAAATAATTCCAAAAAATACTACCGTGCATGGTCCCGTGGGCTGCGTTACCGTCGCTGTTACTTCCAAGGTTCCACATGTTTGCTTACACCCAACAAGTATCTGTAATGATAAGCCCGGAGGACAAACTCGGAATCATGGCCATCAATCCAGCATGCTATTTCGGAACCCGTGAAATATTCTTACACTTCATAAAATCAACATTTATGAATGCTTCCTGCTTGGGCGAGCGTTAGTACATCTTGTTTCGCTTTGTTATGCAAAATAACAGTAAGTTTTACTTCATTTCACATATGCACTTTTTCTTTTCCCGCGTTGATTGAGGCAGCAATCGCAGCAATACACCGTATAAATTTTTGCGAACACTATCGGCATTGTCGTATGTTCCGTATAAATTTCAACAGCACAAGACTACGCATATGCACCCGTTATAAGTGCAAGAAGGGAAGTGTTGTAGTTTGAGCCAGAAAGGACGCCAACTGTGGGGTTCATGAATTCCCGACTCCCCGAGTTCAGCGGTAATACTCTTATCCTCATTGTACGAGACTGTGTAACGTTTCTTTCTTCTCACTTTCCTACATATTCCAATGCGCTTACATGAGCGAACACGCAGCCGCCTTTCGCATTGTGCAGCGTAGTATTTTTCCCGACATGCCTTTAAGCAAGGTAGAGTGACTACGACGACCGGTCTGTTTCTGTCTCTCCTCTAGTTGTGTAGGAAAAGGAAGTGACCTGATAGGTAGAGCTACCTATCCAGTCTTCTCAATTTATTGCGACCTGGAGTCTATTCCACCAACCATTTACCACGACTCGCCGTTATGTATACCAAAAGTTATTCCGTGCTTGCATGCGCCACAATGCTGACATGTCAAAAATGTGCGCTGTAGATGGTGACTCTGCTTTGGTATCGACGTCGGTCTGGTTTTCCAACGCGCCTCACTTTCCAATGCTACAAAATTCCGGCTTCCTGGCGGGGAATCCACTTGTGGCCTCGCGCAAAGCATTTAAATTACATATACGGTCACTAGCAAAACTTTGGAGGCCATTGGGTGGCACGAACAGCTGTTTCTTTTTTACATTCCTAGTATGTTGGCTTACATCAAGTGGTTCAGACTAAGCGCGCATGTTCGACCATCGTAATGTATTGGTCAAATTCCTCATTGTAGGGTTATGCTATAGTTTTTGCTGGCGCCACGATATCCATACTTTGGCTCATGACTGTACATATAAGAATTCATCTGCTTAGCTGTTGACGCGTTCGAGAGCTGGCCAAGTTTGCGTCATTTGCTTGCATAGTTAATCCTGGCAAATCCTTAGGCAAGACGTGCTTCGGTAGAGTATCAAGTCCTTCAACAAAAATTGTTAACAGTGGTGAACGCTTTTAGGGGCGAAGCTCCTTATGGCGTCACCCGTTCGTCCCCATTATCGTTTGTTTGTAACCACCGGCGCGTGCCTGCCGGGAGGCACGCACGCGCCGGCGCTCGCCGAGGGCGAGCGCGTGCCTCTCTCTCTCTCTCACTCTTCCATCTGCTGTCTTGTGAGAGAGAGACAGAGAGAGAGAGAGCGAAAGGCGCGCGTTGATGGAAACGCTCTTTCTTAAATGAACGCTGTACCAGCTGGCAAAGAAGGAGAACGCGCCCTCACCAGCGAGAGACAACGTTGGCGCAGGCAGCGTCTCCTAGCGAGTTTCTTGATTGAGAAATACCGACTGCTTGCGTTGGAGAAGCGTTCACCGGCCACCCATATATACATATATAGGCACTGGAACTTGACTTGCAATGAAGTGCCGGTGGGAGATTTCACTTGTGCGTAGTTAAACCATAAGGATTCGTAGCGTGCGCGTTAACTAAATTAATCCGGAACTCGGCACGATCTACGATGAACATCCCGAGCTTCGCCCACTCACCATCATTCACTCCGTGGATATGCTGTAATTTTTTTGTTAACAGCGATAATGAGATTAGTTGTTCTAGTCTGGTCATCTTTACACTTGAAACCAACAATTCATAGACCCATAATTGTAGATCGTAACTAGCGATAACCCTGATTAGGCCAGAACAGCATTGCAATGGTGAATATAACACATCCACTGTTGAAACACTGTTTTTTCGGGTGTTCTCGCATTTATCTCCAATGGAAATGGGGCCGCCGAAACCAGAAATTGCACCCATCCTAGCAGGGTCCTATTTATCATCTCACTAGGGCAGTTCATGACACTTCTGCAAGCTATCCGACACCTCTTGTCCAGCGTTTTTGCTGGTTGAACCAAATAACAAGGAAAAAAGAAGAACGAACACTTCACAACTTAAACTAAGGTCCGCTGCATTTGTAGTTTGATTACACGGAAACGTAGACTTATTGCATTGCAGATTGCAACGCATTAAAACTGCGTAATTTATTGCAGATTTATTACATTAGAATGACAAGTAACCGTCTAATGCTCTAGAAATCACAGGTTCACTGGAAACGTGAAGCAATGTGAAACTCATACGAGAACCATTAATGTACTTCTTGTACGAGTTTTCAACTCTTCCACTTTATCAAAATGTTTCAAGTTTGCTGGGACGCCATCAATGCCCCTTGTAGGCGTAATGCCTACAAATCCACTTTTCGATAGCTCCCGTCTTAATAAAAGCATATTCAAAAACACTCAATAGTGTCGTCCTATAGATAAATGTAATACTGTCAACAAAAAACTCATGTACAGGTGTCACATACCGGTTTTCCATGGGTGCTGAGAAAAAATGGACTGCAGTCATCTGGAAACAGAAAAGGATTGAAGCAAGAAAAACCCATAAATGGTTTTATTTGGAAAAGCGCAACGCATAAGGCCGCGTACACTCACTTGTATTTACCATAATAAACATGATTTTGTAGGTATATCTTACACTTTTGTGTTAAATGTAACGTGCCTTCTCATACTCTTAGGATATAGTTACCCGTTCTCTTCAGCACTGCTGGCATAGTGATACGGTGCGTGAACAGTGGACACATGTGACCTTCCACTGCTCAGCACGTGTAAAGCTGCTGTTCCGAGGGCTTGCACTATGAGTTGCATTTGCACTATGAGTGCAAATGCACTATGAGTTGCACTATGAGTGCAAAATTTGCACTATGAGTTGCTTGCACTATGAGTTGCATTTCAGTTGCATTCGCCCTAGGGCGAATGCAACTGAAATGTTGGCGGTTTTACAAGAGTTCACATTTACACAGGACGCTCAATAGAAGCGATAAGCACACAAGTAAACTTTATTCTCTCCTCTGGTTTTGTTGCTCTGCCGACACTTTAGATCGAAGCTGAGAAAAAGTAATTGTGATTGAGAGGGGCGATTAAGAAGATGCTGTTTCCAGCAGCATTTGTAGGGAGCGCGGCTCGGCGACTTTGGAGAAAGGGAACCAAAAATTCGAAATTAGAGAAGCACCGCAGTGCCCCGGAAATTTTGACCATTTGTTGTTGTTTTGACGTCCACTTATATTTCACATTACCCGACCCTCTGGCATTCCGTCTCTTTGAGAATGCTACACCTATCGGTGAGGACTACATATATGGCTGAAATAAATCTTTGCCGCACTATTAAGCAAAGGACCTCCCACAAAAACTTGAGGACTGGATTTTGCAGCCCGATGTATGCTTTGAGCACGCGCTCTCGGAAGCCAGTGAAATTCCTACATCGCCTCCCGTGAAAATAAGGAATGGTTGCGGCGAGTATCACATGCGTTCTAATTTTATTTTGTCTTTAATGTTGAGAATGGCGCTGATTTAAGGTATGTGTGGATAAGTGTGTGTTCATTTATATGGAAGCTTATTACCGTGAAGGTAAGGCCACTTGGTACCCCATTGCAATGAAAAGCCTGTTTCATCAAACAAATATGCAAGGACTGTGTGACCTATTCAACGGGGGGCCAATCTATAAGCGAGTTATGGAGCAACATGACGTAAATCTTATTGCCCTCCTTCTTCACTAAGGCAAACTGTGCAATACGTAGCTGCTGTTTCCTGTGCATTTCATGAACCTATAGAATATCCGCTCCATTTTTTTGTTATTTTTAATGGCGCCGATGTGCCTTACGGCATCAATTAAATGAAAAGATACAATTCTGTATCCTACAGAAATTTCAGTAGATACCAGCACAGCGGACTGTGCAGCAAGCGCTCTGTCGGATGGTAAACCCAGGTTGATAGATAAGCCAGCGCCGGTGCTGGGAGGGTGCCCGATGACAGCTCGGGCATGTTTCTGGAAGGTGTGCCTGTGCTGTCTTACGGGCGGGTGCTGTGCAGCAAGGACAAAGCAGTGAAGGGCGTTGGGCTGCAGACGTCCATGTGGCCCGGATTGTGGGAGTGACGGCGCGCCTACGCGGATTCTTCTGAGTGTAACCTCCTCTCGTCGAGTTAAGCCGCCGGGAAGGTCTGATCCAGGAGAAGCCATAAGTGATTACGTGAAGCGGCGGAGTGCAAGCTCTCTTTTTGAGACAAGTGCAGCAACGGCAGTGCGTGACGGTCTTTCACTGCACGGTAGGCGGCGCTGGCATGTCCACTTTGGCAGATGCTTACCGGCGGGTCCACTGTAGCCGAATCGGACAAGCGAACGACCCATTAAGGCGGTGTACATGTTAGGCTGCACCTAGAAAGCCGGTGACCTTTCGTAGCTCCCGAAGAGCCTCTGTAGAGTATTTTCATCAGTTCAGAGTCCTTAATGCTTTTATGGTCATGAAACTCCGGCGCCGTTTCATAGAGGAACAAGAACCGCCGCTAGAAGCGCCACTGTGAGCAAGAGGGCATGCGTTCACGCGTACTGTGCTCGGCGGAAACGGCTGTGACGTTTTGAGGGAGTTGTTTACTGCATATCACAGCGCTGATATTCGACTATCACTTATATTTTACCTGGTGACACGCGAGGTGGCTATTGCATACGCATGTGAATAAAGTGAGGTTCGCTAACCTTTAATATACCAACGATACGACAGAACCAGTTGTGCCAGCGCATGAGCATTCCAAGCACGTGTTGCAGCGCAACTGCGTACCGCTAGCAGGGGAGCATGACATTATTTCTTAAGGCGCATGTGTTGTACACGGGCTTGTGAGGCTGTGCAGGCCTTAGAAATTCCCAAGCAAGCAACCGCTATCATGAGCATGACGCTGTTGCATAGCCAAAAACTTAAAGTGTCGCAAATTTCTCGAAAATGCTTGGAGCTGAGAACACGGAAGTTCCAATTGCGCAATATTTCAGTAAAATTTTATATTCCAATACATCTGTTGATGCACATGGAACTGTTGCAAACCTAATGAGAGCGAATAAGAAATGATATTATTAAGAAAAGAACCTCAAGAAATTCGGTGAAGCTTGCGCTAACTCGCGCATCGGTCAATACAGCAAACCTGATGGAGTCGAAGTTTCACATGCTTTGAAAACTGTAGCCGGTGTCGCAGCGGTGAAACGGCCGAGCTCCTCTGTAGGGCATTGTTCTAGTCTAGAAAAACGTCGGATGGAGTAAAATATATTGCCCACTCTTCAAGAAACAAGAGAGTGATGTCTCCTTTATAATCTACCTTCATCTGAGAGAGTGAAATGTTCTTATACTCTTCCGGCATAAGAGAGTAAAACGCAATTTCATTCCTGCTCCATGCCCCGCCACGGTGGTGTAGTGGCTATGGTACTCGGCTGCAGATCCGAGGGTCGCGGGATCGAATCCCGGCTGCGGCGGCTGCATTTCGATGGAGGCGAAATGTTGAGGCCCGTGTGCTGTGCGATATCAGTGCACGTTAAAGAACCCCAGGTGGTCGAAATTTCCGGAGCCCTCCACTACGGCGTCTCTCATAATCACAGCTGGTTTTGGGACGTTAAACCCCACATAACAACAACAACAACAACAACAACTCCTGCTCCACACGTGATGCTCGCACTCGCAGCCACAAACATGGCGTCTGGGATGGGAGCGGATGATTGCAGACAACAACCAGTTTGTGAAGTGTTTTTCGATGCAGCTAGCAGAGACCTTCCTGCGACTTCCAAGTACAAGCGTACAAGCTTTCCCATACAAACGCGGGTAGTGTACGTCTAACGGTGCCTTCCTCGACTACGAGGTTCAATCGATGGGAGCCATAGCGAGCTGCTTCTCCTGTGTTCTTCCGCGAACGAACGGCCGTACCCATGCTAGTGAAACCCGTCAGCTTACACGCCTCAGATTGTTCGCTTACATGTGCGAAAGGAAAAGAAATACACTTTCAGCGACACAGTAAGCTGTTGTGATCGTCGACGGCTCGTTTCCGAAGACTCACTGGATATGTCATAATTTCGTAAAGAAAAAGGCTTCGCTACGCCTTCGGCATCTAGCCGTACGACCGCCATGAGTGCATGGACGGTGAAAGTACAGTGTTCGCAAGTCTGGCAAGTACATTGTAGTACCCTAGACACTGCCGATGGCAGAGACCTATACTTCATTTCTGTGCAGAATAACGAGGGGTACGTATTTTGTTATCGTTAGCAGTAATTCGTCGTGCAGACGTGATCGAAGGTTTCGACAGGGGACGCCGTCGGAATGAAGTGGGTGGTAGCGGAGCACCCGGGTGCCGCTTTTCTTCGCTGGCGTTGATGAAAATCAGCCGCTATTGAGTAAGTACGTGCTTCTTCAGGGGCATTTCATATCTTCGCTGTGCAGCAGTGCGAACATGCGTTTGGCGTGTAAAACAGAACGGGAGCTAATGATTGGAATGCGTTAATCTAAAAGACATTGTATATGTTCCGCGCGTTTAGGTTAACAGATCTGTGTGGCGACCGGCTACCTATGAGCCAACGCTACATATACACCTGTGCTTTGTACGCTTTTTATTTAATTACGCAGAACAATGTCTTTTTTTTTACCACTGGCGCTACGTAGCAGGTCAAGTATACGGGTTATATATACCGGACTTCAGTGTAAGACGGCATATCGCGAGTGTGTTGTGGGCTTTGTGCTTTGCTGCGGTTGTGTGGTTGGCGTGTTTTTGCATCGTGTCATGTCAGTTTGCATGCTCTATGTTCAGTCTGATGTAATTAAATGCCTGCTGATTGTAGCGTGCTCGAAAAAAAGAAGAGTCAGGCCTGCGCGGAACCGCAGGACAGTGACAGCGTAAGCTGTAGGAGCGACGTTCTTAGAGGTCATTTTAAACGCTTGGGGAAACTAGTGCAAGTAGAGGCGGTGGGTATCCCCTGCTGCATAACTCATTTCGCCAAGTAGGGAAGTACCCACTACGCCATAATCACTGCGGTATTTTAACGTGCAAATCTGCATAACTACACATCTTAAAGAGTCTCTTGGCGTGGTTTTCCCGAGAACGAACAGAACTCTCGGCCCGGTGTCGACGGAGAGCTGCTGTCTGCGCTTCTCTCTGCACAGCTGTCTGTTGTGCCCGACGTTGCCTTGCTGCAGCCGCGCGCGTAACTCTGCGATTCGCGTTTTCAGCAGCTGTTCACACCTTGCGAGAAGGCGCTAGCAGGTATATCGAACAGCCAAGTCAAATTGCTGGCGCGGCTGCGCACGCCGCCTGCCGCGTGATGCATGGCAAGATACAACAAAACTGCTCCAAAAGGTAGCGCTTTGTAATAATGAAGACGGAAATGAGAAGACTGTTTTATAATGATGATGTTGATGATGCCTCTGTAACGGGTGCGGAGCTACGAAGCATGCACCCATGTGTCCTTTGAAATTATTCCTCGAACTCATTATGCAATCCACTTTCCGCGACGTGTAGTGGCGTATTATTATTCTGCCACGTAACTATACATTTGTTAATGCGATTCCTCGGCAGACGTTACACCTGTTTAGGTCTTTTAGCGATAATTTTTCAAGCACAGGCGTAGCTCAGTAGTAGAATGCTGGACTACCACGCAGATGGTGTGGTGCGAATCCACGTAGAGGACGAGGTCGAATACTCCTGGGTCCAGGTTATTTTTTCTATTCTAAAATTTGCGCGATAGTGATTATGGACACCGGCGGCGGACAACTACGGCGCAGTAACGGCCCTTGTTGTGATCTCATAACAGCTTACGCTGTAGAACGCAGTGTTTCCTCTCTTTTTGTCTCTGCTACGCTCTCTGGGAGTACTAGCACCCCATTTGGTGGTGTACTTAGTAAAGCTGCCTTCAAAAGAGTATTAGAATCGTCTTCGGAGGCTTCCTACTACTGTGTTACTGTGTCAGAAACCGTCCGTGATTACGCTTAAAGCGTGCCGTGACAGCGCCCATGCATGCGCTGTTTAATGTTTCCACCTAAATTCGCACATCCCTCTCACCTAGTGAACTCCAGCAATAAATATAATGGTTATATCGGCCATTTGTTTTGTCCAACTCACACTAAGGGAAAAAAATTAGTTGTTTCGTGTATTATTATTCCGAAGAGCTCTTACGTCAGCCATTCTTGCTAAGCCTAAAGCAATGACAAAATTTGAGACTAAATCTTGCCAACAGCGCAATATTTAAGGCAAATGCGAGATTCAGCTTACACATTACAACGACACGATGAATTCGAGGCTGAATGCAACACTTTTCTGATGGTTCCACGACGTTTTTTTTTTTCTTTTTGACAGCATTGCCATCTTCGCCATGCAGACACTATGACGCACACAGGGCACGGACGATTGAATTTTGAAGACCGTGTGAAGATTACAGCAGGTACCGACGCCAGCACAAAATCATAAAATTGCACCGAACAAAAGATGCAGTTAAAATTGGAGGTCACAAGAAATATATTGTGATTGAGCTCTAGCACACATGCATAAAAACCGAATGCAGCAAGAACACCTTGTATAAGCACCTATCCCACCGAAGCTTGTTGTCTTAACAGTTTCCTAACACGTGTAATGCGTAAGGACCCTTCATGACTAGTTAAAACCTAAGGTTCGCTATCAGTAACGTGTGCCGAAGGCTCAGTTACTCAAATGTTTTTTTTTTTTTCAATAATACAGACAGGTAAATTTTCGCATTCAGCCTCTGTAATTGTGCCCCTGACAGCAAGACAAGCGGCTTAAATAATTAGAATGGTAGAAAGACATATTTGTAAATAAGGTACAACGCCCAGCTCGCAGTTGGTGCGTTGCGGCTTCACTCATGCGATGCAATTGTGCTCGGCCATGTAGCTTCACTGGCGCATGATGAAAGTTTACTCCTTGCCTCACTGAAGAATATGCTGATGCGGTTGATGGCTACATTGCCTTATTTTACGGAAACATTCAAACGGTAATAGCAATGTGAAATTTATGTAATCTTCACCAAAGAGTGGGTACTTACTCTGCGCACGAGTCCCAGGGGAAGTCGCCAAAGCGCACACTGAAAAATATTTACTATATTACATAACGCAAGCGTGTACCATTAATACGAACGTATTGCAGTAAAGTAACACCTCCTAACTACTCTGATTCTCGCCAAAACTATTGAGCGAGTTCATTTCCATGTTAAATCAGATGAATATGATTTTGAGTGCTGTTGTTTTCGGTAAAGATATCTGTATGTTCCTGTCCTTTCCGGTCCGAGTCTTAGTTTCATACCATTAGCTATAGGACAAAAAAAAAAAGTTGTTGCCACAACCGCTGTATACGTGGCGATGCTGGGATGTGTCAGATTCGGATCCGCATAGGTCGCAAAGTGCTCTGACGCCTCGAAGATGCGTCTGGCTCAGAAGTGCTGCGTACGTCACAGTAATGGTTTACTACTCACTCAGCACCGGGCAACGCATTTTGCGTGTCATTACACAAAAATGAGCATTATTTTGTTTAGAGAAATTCTGCTTCTATGTGAAACGAAAAAAAAGCAGCTACCGCCCGCTGAAATTGGTAGACAGACGACGATTTCAGCCTTAAATCCACGACCACCTGTCCTCTTTTTCTTCATTTCACCGCTACATTATGCCCGGCAGGTGAGCAAGCTTTTTATTTCGGGATGTTGTATCGGTGAATGAGAGCAATGTATGAAAAGTTATGATTGAGCAAAGCTCTGTTCAAGTAGTCGTATTTACGTTTGAGGCCAAGCTACCCTCAACACCAACCAACTAAAGCCTCGCAGCCACATGTACTACTATTCCCGTTGAAGCAGAGCGTCCCGAATAAAATCTCATAGATGGTGGCACCATAGTCCCCCTCTAGGTATTGCTGTGAGAATTCCTCTTTTCCCAATGCTTCAGAAATACACGTCAGGAAACATTGCACATTAGTTGATCATATAAATGGCGCTGGCCTATTCCAAGATCAATAATGCAAGAATTTTCAGAGGTTTACGTCCCAAAACCCCCATATGATTATGACATGCGCTGTAATGGAGAACTCGGGAAATTTCCCCCACCCGGGGTTCTTTATTGTGCACTGACACCACATAGGATACAGGTCTGGATATTTCGTTTCCATCATACCATCAAAATGCGGACGCAGTGAACGCGATGAGATCCTACGACGTTCGTACCAGCCACGGAGTGTTATGACAACTCGACCGCAACAGCGGGGTTCTTAGAGGTTGCAAAGCTCCTGTTCAGCCATGTTCCCGGTAGCGCAAGCTTGCCGCAACGGCGCACACGTCTACGGTGGCGTTGTATGTCGACCAGGCCTGAAGTGTTCTACACGGCCATTGTGTCGCATTGTGTCGCACTGACGACTAATTATTTGTACTGATAATCTCTTGTTAGTTGGGCACCATTCCAAGCATAATAAAAAATTGCGGGCGATTGCCGTTTAGTAAAAGATACTATAACACTTTTATAGAGATTGATATTCATTTTCCAGGTAGCACACCTATCGAAAAATTAAACAAATGCCTTATTTAAGCCCTCGTGATCAGCGATGGAGCCAAAGGAATGATATATAACGTAGTCATCCGCTTATAGGCGTATCTTAGAAGTAAGATGATCGGGGAGGTCATTAATAAAAATATGAATACAAGTAAATCAAGCACGCATCCCTGAGGCACCCCTGACGAGACGTCAACTGCAGATGATTCCGTAGGATCATAGCCCACGAATTGGGACCGCAGAGATAGGAAACTCGAAATCCATGACAACAACCAGAGGTTTTTTACAATAATGCGGAGTTTAACAAGTAATTTATAGTGTAGGACCAAGTAAATATAATATAGTACAGTGTCAACAGCAATGCTAAAGTTAATGAAAATGGCGTTAATCTCATTACCTAGGTCGAACTGAAGAGAAAGGTCATGAGTAAATTCCGAAATTTGGCTTACAGTGCCAAAGCCTTTCGTGAAGCCGTGTCAAGACGTGTTCATGACCTGGCCAAGACGTCGTTGTTTTCAAGGAACAATATAATATGCATATAGATTGTGTTCTAGCATCTTACATGAGGTTGGCATTAAAGAAATAGGCCTATAGTTTGATAAAAGCTGTCAGTCACCCGATTTATATAACGGCAGTACTTCATCACTTTTGTAAGGAGATGGAACGACGCTGCTATTTAGGGACCTTTGAAATATAGTGAACAGACACCTAGAGGTGCACAACGCAAATCTGGCTGCAGAGGAATTAGGAATCCCATCTGGTTGAGCCGGTTTTCTTTAATCTAATTTTAGAACCAGGTTCAAAACACCCTCTAGGCTAATGCTGATATCAATTGCATCAGAATTTATGGTTGTAAATGTTTCAACGGTCGAATCATCCGAAGTGAACACAAACTGAAAATAAGTATTAAATAAGAAATTACCACTGCATCGTTAATTACACTGTTGTTGACATTAGAGACGTGAAGGAGAACATCCAGGAGAGATGAAAGACAAGAATTTACGGGAGTTAGATTTAAGCAGTTGCAACAGCTGAACCGCATAGAAAAAGCTTGTGGTCCGTGTAGTGTTTTGCTGCAGTTATTCTTTTACCTTATCGTACAGAATCCTTGCTTGAGGATTGCTTGAGCGCTTAGAGGAAAAACTGCTTTCACATCGCGATAGGTGCGGCATTCGCGGCTCATCCAGGGAAGGTTATTTTTCTTGGTTTTCAAAGGAACACATTGCCTCGATACATGTCGATGGTACGGCTGGGCAGAGATACCAGAAAAAAATATTCCGGAATACAGATACCGAAATACACGGTTTGAAAGCCTAAAATACAGATACTGAGATACATTTGTTAATAACGTAGCGGGATAGTTCAGTGATAATTTTGCAAAACGACGAAAAAAAGGTATTCCGGAATACAGGTACACCAAATACTGATACTGAGGTACTTTTGTCTGTGTCGGGGATGCTCATACTACGTAAATACATTTATTAAGTTCAGCATAATATTTAAAATGTTCCAACGCAATTTCAATGTCGCAGCGCAACTGGCTATTTATTCATTATATTATCACAGTACTCTGAGTGCCATTGAGGAATTACAAGGAGGCTTGCACTGTATGTAATTGTTAATAACGATGTATGTACAGATATCAGTTACAATAAAAAGTTATACTGTATTGCAGCAAGAGTAACACACATTCTAAACCGAAATCAACATACTTGGCAGCAACAGTATTAGCTATGCTAGAAATAGCATATCTCAAGCGAAGCGGTGGAATCACTAACGAACTATTAATTTCATTGTGGCTAAAATGACTGGAAAATCTTTTTAGGGGCGAAGCTCCTTACGCCGTGGGTCGTTAGATCCTCTGTTGTCCCTCGTAGCCACCTCGTCTAGTTCGTGAAGTGCTCACTAGATGGCGTGATGGCGCTGCGGTGCTCGCTTCATTCAGATGTATGGGAACGCGTAGTATGGGAGCGCATGACGCACGAGACCGCTAGGTCTCGTGCTCGCTCTTGAATGCGCTCGCTCTTGAATAATCTCAGAATGATCACGAGATGGCGCTGCGGCGCTCGCTGTTTCGCTGCCGCGTCGTAACCACGCTCGCCCTCAGCGCGTGCCTGCCGACGCGCGAGCTCTCTCACTCTTCCATTTGCTGCCTTGTGAGAGAGACAGAGACGGAGAGAGAGAGAGCGAAAGGCGCGCGTTTACTATGGAAACGCTCTTTCTTCGATGAACGCTCTACCAGCTCGCAAAGGAGGAGAACGCTCCCTCAGCCGCGAGAGAAAACGTTGACGCAGGCAGCTTCTAGCGAGTTTCTTGATTGAAAAATACCGTCTGCTCGCGCTGGAGAACCGTTCACCGGCCACCACAAACACACACACACACATATATATATATATATATATATATATTATATATATATATATATATATATATATATATATATATATAATATGTGCACTGGATCTTGACATGCAATGAAGCGTCGGTGGGAGATTTCACTTGTGCGTAGCTGAACCATAAGGATTCGTAGCGTGCGCGTCAACTAAATTAATGCGGAACTCGGCACAATCTACGATGAACATCCGGAGCTTCGCCACTCATCATCATTCACTCCGTGGATATGCGTGGTTTTTTTCTGCGGGGTTTGGAGTAAGAGCCGTTCCACGCGCCATCCGCACGCCCGTCCCGCACGTCACGGGACACGCCGCCGCGCGCAAGCGAGAGGTGAATGAGACGAACAGCAACGGAACCACACCAAATTTCCGCGTGGAAACACGTCACTGGAAACACGTCTTAGCTCATTCCCGGAAAAAATAAAAAGTAACGGGATACCCGTGTCCTAGATAGTATCGCGATACGAGCAATACATCGTAAAAGTATTTCACTACCGAGATACAAATACATTTTCCAAATATATCTCCACACAGCAATGCAGATACTCAAAGGTATCTCTGAAATACTATCGCGATACTCGTATCACCATACTGCCCAGCCTTGGTAGACGGCAACAATTGGGTCCCCGTCATACCTTGTTCCCTGCAATGCGAGGCACTCTAAACTTTTACGATGATCCGACTGCAGGTCATCTAGGCCCGCTGATCAACGGAAGATGATCCGACAGCGGGTAATTATCCGACTGCAGGTCATTAGCCGCAGACCAGCGGCCTGGAGGAGCGTTTTGCACGTACTCTCTCAGACATGCTTGCAATGTATGTGCCCCACAAATCGGGATGCATTCCTGGCGTTCGTAATATTTTCTTATAACACGGAAACACAACGCACCAGCGGATTTTCACCGTTTTTCATCGTCGATAAAAAAATAACTAAAACGTAGAAATTTATCTTCCTGGTACCAGTATATCTTCAAGCGAAAAAAATATAATTACAGAGTTAAAGGACGAAAAAGTATTGTATCGATATTTTAAAAATCTTTTTTATACGGGCAATATCGGGGCACGTTAAAGTAGTCCAGGTGGTCCACATTGCTGGAGCCCTCCACTACGGTGTCTCTCATCAAGATATCGTGGTTTTGGGCTGTGAAATTCCAGAAATTGTTATTATGAACTTGTCACATATTTTCGTGTGCATCTGATCATCACCCTTCCTTTTTTTTAATTGATGTAAAAATAAACTAAGGAGTTGTTGTCGCCATTTTTAGTGATGGCTA
>JABSTT010003924.1:0-25772 GCA_013339685.2 Hyalomma asiaticum | reverse complement strand
ATACAATTGGTGTAAAGTTGAACACCATGTCCACAATGATACAACAATACAGCATCGCATGATAAGTATTCAGAACAAAGGAAGGAAGGGGTTGCAACCGAGAAGGGTAAATGGGGTATGGGTATAGGCATTAAGGTGTTTGATTGGGACACGTCAGTTATTTGTTTCTTCAATTTTCATGGCGTATTCTGAGAACGATTGGTGTTTGTTATTGATGGGTGTAGTAGATTCCACTCTCTAACGGCAAGTGGAAAAAATGAATATTGAAAGTGCCATTACTATATCAATATTCTGTTAGTTTATTCGCATTCTTTGACGTGTAGGACGAGATTCAGAAATGAAATGTATTTCGATGCGTTCATCTTGAAGCTGTTGTTAATGATCTGAATATAAATTTTAAGCGGGGCGTCCTTCGCTCTTTTTGCTAGCGTTTTTAGATTAGATGCGTTTAGGAGCATAGTTGGCGAGGTCTTGTGTCTGTACTTATTGTGAATAAAGCTGATGTCTTTTCTTTGCACTGCCTCTAGTTTTCTTATGTTAATCTTTGTGTGCGGAAAACAAACCACATTGGCATATTCTAATATTGGCCTTACAAATGTTTGTAGGCGAGCAGCTTAAATGGTGCTGGGCTAGTTGTAAGCATCTTCTAAGAAAAATAACTTGCGTAATGCTGCTGCGGTAATATTATCTATGTGCTGGGTAATTTAAGGTTGCAGTAAGCGTAAGATCTAAATATTATGTGCGTTTACTTTAGTTAGCACAGTACCGTCGACCCAATAATCGAAGTATGAGGGATCTTCCTTTTAGTTACTGTAATCACGGCGGACTTTTTACGTTAATTGACATCTTCCATAGTCTACACCAGTCGGAGATTGTGTTAAGGGAAGCACTCAAAGCTAGGTGGTCTGAATGACTATTAATTTCCTGGTATATAACACAGTCATCGGCAAAAAGTTTAATGTTTGAATCGATGCCCGTTGCAATGTTGTTTATATAAAATAAAAATAACAATGGTCCAAGATCTGATCCGTGTGGTACTCCTGATAAAACGGAAACAATTTTGATTTAGCGCTTTCAAAGATACAAATTGTTTTCGGTTGAGCAAAAAGTCCTTATTCCAACAAGTAATTTGACTGTTCCCTAAGACGGCTTCTAGTTTTGCGAGTAATTTGTTATGGCATAGATTGTCGAAAGCTTTGGAAAAGTCTAATAGAACCATATCCGTTTGACTGTAGTTGTTGAGGCTATATGCAAGGTCATGCACAACTTCGGTCAATTGCGTAGTAGTCGGTAAACCGTTTCGGAATCCGTGCTGGTTGGGAGAGAAAAAGTGCATTCCTTCAACAAAAGTGTGACGTGTTGAAAATAATATGTTCTAGTAGCTTGCAAGATGTACTTGTAAGAGATATAGGTCTATAGTTTGATACCGTACTTTTATCTCCAGATTTATGAATGACAGTAATGATGATCGCGTGTCCAAAGACAGCCTTGAAGAACTACAAACACCAGATCCTGCGCTTGCCCGAAGCTTTGTAGAGATGTGGAGAATTAGTGATGTACTCCTTCATTCCCCGCCGATAGAGGTGATGACGAGCGAGGCTTTCTTATTGATGAGCATCGAAACCTCACGAAGTAGGGCACGGCGGCAGAGGCTAGAACAACTTGATTGGCTTTCGTAACCGCCGTAGACAGTATACGTTTGCTCGTTAATCTGGGGTAGCCCATTCTACTGACATTTGGTCGAAATATATTGTCCACAACTATCGAACCAGGCTTGAGATAAGTAGGCCTGCACCCATACGTTTCGAACACCCGCAGGTATTTCTACAGAGGGAGAGAGAGAGTTTTATTGTAAGGCTGAGAGGTCGCCCTGAATAAGTGCAGTCTGGTTAAAGGTACGCACAAATTTCGCATACACATAAAAGGCACTTATTTTGAGGAAGATTTGTCCCTAAAAAAAAAAAAAAAAAACGTTTGACAAGATTGCCGCCGCAGCCCTCTTCGCCAATTGGGATGGTGTTCTTCCTGCACACTCATGGCGGCCTCGCTCAGCTTGCGAGGAACAAGAACAAAATCAAGCCAGTTGCACACCATCCCACGGCTACGTTGTGCGTGTAGGCAGCGCAGTAGGCAAGCAAGCGCCTCCATCTTCCGATCGCAGATTGATTTCTCCATGTGCCTTCATCTTCCTTTTTTCATCTATCCATCTTGCTTTATCTCTTTCTACATTTGCTTCTACTTTCTTCCCTATCTGTGATCTTTCTTTGACTCCAGATAATGGGCTGTCTCATCCTCTTACACTCACCCTCACATCACACCTTCGTACCGTCACCTTTTTTTCGCGCGCCTATGCTATAAGTTGCTAAGAATTTCATGGCAGATACGAACTTTCAGCGGCGCGTAAACCATCTTATACTAACCTATCCTATGCTATGCTTTCTTCTATTGTTCTCTCCCTCCACCTCATCATCGCACATTGCTTCTAACTTGCTTTCCCCACCCCATTGCTATATTGCGCTATGCCTAGCTATGCTTTGTTAGTGCTGTTAGCATATAACACTTGTCCGTAGAGTGTACCCGTATTTATGTAGCAGTGGGTTGAGGTGTGGATATTTCTATAATGTCGTGATCTTAGGTTCCTAAAATAACAGAGTTGGAATGGTCAGGTTGAGTGTTCGACTATGAAAGGCATGACGTTCCACCATGTATGTTTAATGACCTTTGACGAGCTCAGTGATATGAAAAAATGTACGCATTATTTGTACATAACGCGTGCCTTTTAGACCTGACCACGGCCTAACCGGCGCGCCACCTATGGGATGAGTGAGTGACTAAATGCCGGCAAAGCAGCCGCGATTCACTCTGCTGCTCACGTGCCATCGGAGGGATCTGCTGCGACGTCTTCTAGCAGCGAATCGCCGGGCGTGGCTTCACAGGCACGTGAACCAGCCCCATTGCGGTTCGAGGCCGCTGCGAGGGAGACGAACGCCCTTTCCAGACATCGAGTAGTGGCGACGTTTTCTTTGTTCAATTCTCAAAGAAAACGCGTCCTCTGTTTACGTATGGGTTTATTCTCGGAAAATGAACAAGTGTACTTGGCCCGCCCACGCAGACAACTATAAATATAATGAGCATATTGAAACAATAAGATTAAAGCTTCTGCTACTGGGCACAGACCGCCGGGATAGATTGGACGCAGTGATGGCTTGTTCGCTCATGCTATTGCTACTGTGCTTTTTATTTATTTGTTACTTTTCATGCGGAAAATGCTCTCCACCGGAACCACGTAAGCGCCCTTTTCATCTCAGCTCGTTCTCTTTAAACAATCTACATGTTCGCATGTTGCGAGGGGCTCCTCGGCAATGCGCCATCAGTTATTTTCTGCTAATTGCGTCTCCCAGTTCGGAATATTTCATGCACGAATCGAAGACATAACTCTCATGTTGCACTCATTCCAACTCGCTCTGAGTACAAGGGATGCAAAAAATATTTCTAAAGAAAACGAAATGTTTCTCTTCTGTAAACTCTCACATATGGGCATTTTCTGACAGCATAGTGATTGTGTATTCCGTATGGGTCGAAGTCTGTGTTCTTATTTCCTATACTCTCTGCTGCAATTAAAATGCTCGTATATGCGACGAGAGTAGTGCTGCGAGAGCAGTGCGCCGCAGCAAGGCATCGCGTTCTTAAATCTCGTTGAATTTCAATCGTGGAGCAAAAGCGAGACAATTATCCATTTCCTAAAATGTTTGTTTTCACGGTTTGTGCGATATTCACAAATGCACTGAAAATAGAAAGAGACCTGGCTCCGAAGTAAATAGCGTCGACGACTGCATGATGCCACTGCGGCATGGTGACAAATGCTCAAGTTGATTTGACGCCTCATTCCTCTTTATTTCCAGCGTGTGACAGAATCAAACACGGGTGCTTCTATCCTCCAGGTACGTGTTCAGTTTTCTGATAATGTACGCTTGTTCCTCTCTTTCCTTACGCTTCTCTTGACTTGTCCCGGAGTATTTATAAAGGAAGCACCCCTACGGGCACCGAAAAAGAACTTGTTGCTGAAGGAGTTGGTCTAAATCAGGGAACAATTAGAGAGAGAATATTGGAAAAGGCATGGTAAAGACAAGGAGAATGTAAAGTGCACCTATAAACCTCAAGCGATTTTATCCCTGCAGCGAAGCCGAGCATCACACTCAATAAGCATGGAATTATCAGTCCTCAAGAGTTAATAAAGTGACATATAGCAAGTCCAGCCCATTTTCAAAAAAAAAAAAAGGGGGGGAACAAGGCGACACGGCGCGTAAACACCTCCAGTACTGTGGAGCCTAAGAAAAAGCGTAGCAAGGGCTACCCAACTATTCTGGTTGTGCGCCGATGTGCCGTTGTGCGCCAAAATCATAGCGGTAGCCATCACATCTATCGCAGCCGTCACAAGCATATCGTCTCCCCATGAAGAGCTTCAGAGATGAAGAATGAAATCTCGCGTCTGGGGGACTCCGTGACCGCCCTCCACACTGCATCAACCAATCATAGTGCATCACAGGCGCGACGAAACGAGAAAAATTATGCTGGTACCATCGAAAGTTCGGCAATGCTGCGCGTAAATATGTACCACCCTGCGAGCTTTCGGGAAACGCCCCTGGGCAGGCGCTGAGGGCGACCAGCGCCTCTGCCATACAACAAGGTCGCTCATCAGTCTCTCCGCTTCCTCGTCGACACTGGCGTCGAAGTGAGCGTACTCCCAGCATCGCCCGCGGATCGAGAGCGCCCGAAAACATCGCCTCTACAGGCAGTCAACAACACGGCCATCGCCAAGCACGGGAACCGCTCCCTAACCGTCAGTTTGGGCCAGCCGAGAACGCTACGATGGATCTTCATTGTTGCCGACGTGCATTTCGTCATTCTCAGGGCTGATTTCCCACGCCATTTCGGAGTGTTAGTTGACGTACGTAACCAGAGGCTACAGGACCATGTGGGGCAAAGCGATGTTAAAGGCAAGCCTTCAAGATATACGCCGCTGTGCCCTACGCTCATCAAACCAGCAGGCCCTTTTCGTTTCACTTCCATTCTGAGCGAGTTTTCGACCTGACACACCAGCGCCAAATGGGATCCCCAGTAAAACATGACGTGTTTCACCACATCACCTCTACTGGACCACCGGTACACGCTCCACCACGTCGATTGTCGCCTGAAGATATGGTGGTGGCACAACAGGAATTCGACCATATGTTGGAGATGGGCATCATCCAGCCTTCTTCCAGTCCGTGGGCATCTCCCCTTCACATGGTTTCAAAGCAGTCATCAGGGGACTGGCGTCCTTGCGGGGACTATCGAGTGCAGAACAGTGTCACATGCCCGACAGATACCCCGTGCCACATATTCACGACATACTGGCAGGTCTCACATGGGGCCACAATTTTTTCAAAAATTGATCTCGTGCTGGCGTACCACCAGATACCTGTGTCACCGGAAGACGTTCCCAAGACTGCTATCACTACACCCTTTGGTTTATTCGAATTCCTGCGCATGCCATTCGGCCTTCGCAACGCAGGTGAAACGTTCCAAAGGTTCATCCACGGTGTTCTACGGGGCCTCAACTTTTTCCACGCCTACTTGGACGACTTGCTTATCGCGAGCGCTACCCCGGAAGAACATGAAGAGCACCTAACAATTGCTTTTCGACGCTTATCTGAGCACGGTGTTATCGTCAACCCAACCAATAGTGAACTCGGCGTGCCTGAGTTATCATTTCTGGGCCACATCATTTCAAACTCAGGAGTACCGCCGCATCGATCTAAAGTGCAGGCCATACAAGACTTTCCACTTCCAACCATCGAGTGTCAACTGCGTGAATTTCTCTGATTATTTAACTTCTACCGCCGCTTTATGCCTAAATGCGCCCATATCATACAACCGCTTCACGGACTGCTGAAGGCAACGCAAAGTTCAAAAGACATACCTAGGTGCGAAGCGAAAAGAGCTTTCAACTAAAGCAAGAGGCCTACGCACATGCGACTCTCCGGGCATAGCGACGGCCAGGGGGGCGATCGGAGATGGTATTTTTGCGAAAACCTTCGGAATCGCCGCACGCGATTGGCCAGCGCCGCTACAGTGTCGTCATCCGCGCGGCGCGTCCCCAGAACACATACCTATAACCCAATTAGAGAAGAGAAACTGTATACCTTTGACAGTGTAACGAAAAATAAGGGTATCGGTGGCGTCCTAAACAAAAATACAATGTCAAGAGATAGTGCTGCATGTACTATCATAATCATTGTTTAGATGTAATGTGGCCGTTTTGTTTATGGCACCTATGCCTTTTGGCCTTATTGAGAGCCCCTAGCAGGAAAATTGCAAACTAAAATATGGGGCTAGGTTAGTAGCTCCACTGTACGCTGAAATTGATGGAACGCGCCGCGGTTGGTTTTCTTCGCCACCTGTAGCGACTTGTGGAACGTCGAGCCTGCCGGGGCCCCGAGATTTCGGTGTTGTGTCTGCTATGAGGAGAAGGATGCCGGAGGCCGATCGCTCAGCGAACGGTTTGCGAACGCTTTGCGAACGGCCGTTCGCAAGCGCGCGCGGCAGCTGCTCCGCTTGGATTGAAACGACGGCTGCGTCTGCGGAATGGTGCGTCATAGCAGAAAATGGCGGTTCCCTTGCGTGCTGCTTTCATCGCATTATCATCGCTGAAAGAGGACGCGGAGCGGCAGGAGTTTCGCGATGCATTAGAGCAATTGACAGAAAGTGAATTCCCGCGTCACTTTCGCCTGTCAAAGGGAACAGTTCGTTGACTGTGCGCCGAACTTGATCCCGAGAGATAGAGAACAACTTTATTTTAGAGGGGGAAAATCCTCGCCGCCATCTCCTCTGCTTCTCTGATAGCCTGAAGTAGTTTCTGCACGCTTGAGTCGCGGTGTACGGTGTCCCACGCTCCAGGCGAGGGAGGGGTCAGGAGATCGGCAATCCGGTGCCAGAGAGCCCGTGGAATTTCGACAGAGAGGAAAGAGCTGCGCAAGTTGAGGTTCAGTTTCCAGCACGCTATCGGTAGCGCAGAGCTTCTCGGGCTTTTCCCAGCCGGGGTGCACCTCAAAAAATGGCAGAAGGAGCTCCATCTGCCTCTTAGCACCCGCGGGCCGAGATGCACGGTCTTGTGCGAGGACAAGGCAGCAGCTGACAAGGAGACGTAATTTAGATATGGCGCCAGTTACGCGCACGCTTCTTGTTTTTTCACCCGCGACACTGCTTAGCGAACCTGCAGAGAAAGATATTCATGCTTAAGAGCGTATTAACGTCTGAAAAGAAGAAAGTAGAGTTTATAAAAGGCGAAGTTTTCTTAATTTCTCAGGAGAAACATTTTGACTTTCAGAAGCACACGACAAACGGAGTACGTCATCATCCGAGGAGGGCGGCGCTTCCCCATTGGACGCGTCTGCCACGCTCCTCCCGTTCTCAAAGCATTGCCTGAAGATATCGCTAACCACACCTTTTGGGACGTCAGTGTTCGGAAAGCATTCTCGAGCGAAAGGCCGAACTCCGATCGCCCCCCAGAAATTCCCCAGTGTTTAATGGTTGATGCCTCATAAAAAGCCATGCCCCGCCACGGCGGTCTAGTGGTTATGGCACTCGGCTGTAGATCCGAAGGTCGCGGGATCGAATCCCGTGCGGCGGCTGCATTTCGATGGAGGCGATATGTTGAGGCCCGTGTACTGTGCGATGTCAGTGCGCGTTAAAGAACCCCAGGTGGTCGAAATTTCCGGAGACCTCCACTACAGCGTCCCTCATAATCAGAGCTGGTTTTGGGACGTTAAACCCCACAAATCAATCAATACAAAGCCATCTGTACCGAGTTGCAATAGAGTGAGCCACGGTACACGGCACCCAACTGCATTTTTCTCAAGGAAGCAGACACCTGCTGAGAGCCGCTACAGCACCTTTGGGCGCGAAATGCTAGCCGTCTACTCAAGTATACGCACCTTCCGACATTTCTTGGAAGGCGTCGAGTTCTCGATTTAAACCTTCCAAGGCGCTGACTTATGCTCTTCGCTCAATGCGTTCGGACGGTGGCACGCACACGGCCTGTGAACTTCGGCAACTGGCATACATCTCAGAGTTCACAACAGACATCCGCCACGTAAAAGGAAGCGACAACGTCGTTGCAGACGCCCTGTCACGGAGCGCCATAAACGTCTGTTACAAAATATAAAAAGGTTGGAGGGAGCATGCTCAAAGAGGCAAGTCAGAGACGCCTCCGAGGGCAGCAAGGAAGAGACGCAGACGCAACCTGGCACCGCACACGAACATGTATTGGAACACAAAAACGCAGACAGGCAAAAACGCGGTTAGACAAGAGCACACAAAAGACACAAGACAAGCAAATAATAATTACATGATATGTAAAGCGTCCCTACAGCAAGAGTTGCAAAATAAGTTCAAACGCTGGGAAGGCTCAAAGGGCTCACGCGTTCCGGCGCGTCGACTGTGTCGCGTCAGCGTCCCTGACGACGGCTCTTCAGAATGGCGAGGCAGGCACCAGGACTACTGTGGACGAAGGGTCGACGAAGACTCCCACTCGTCTGCTGGGCGTCCGGAGTAGGAGACGTGTTGTTTTCGAGGTCCCTCGGGCGTTGGCGCTCGACTGGGTCCCTCCGACAAATGCTGGCTTCCCGGGCGTTGAGGCCCAACCAGGACAGCGCGTCTTCACAGCCCCGATATCTTCCCTCGTCTCTCTTGGCAGACGTGGCTCGCGCCTTTTAAATGCGAAGCATTTCTTAGCGAACTTCGGCGAGCTTGAGCGTATCTATCTGTCTATCTATCTAGCCGCCTACGATTGTGGTCTTCTGGTCGTTTCGATACTCGGATGTTTACGAAAATTGGTATGCCACATCATGACCACATGACGAACATAACTGACAGGTCATAACATGAAAATCATGATATGTATGTCATGAGTGCCATGATTTACATGCCACGGTCTTGGTGCTCTCCTGGCCGTTTCGCTAAAGGGATGCATGCGAAAATTTTTATGGCACAAGATGACTGCGTGATGAACATAAATGGCAGGTCATAACGTGAAAATGATATGCATGTCATGAGTGGCATGATTTACATGCCACGGTCTTAGTGCTCTCCTGGCCGTTTCGCTAATAGGATGTATGCGAAAATTGGTATGGCACAACATGACTGGCTGACGAACATAAATGGCAGGCAATAACATGAAAATCATGACATGAGTGTCATGAGCAGCATGATTTACATGTCACAGTCTTGGTGTTCTCCTGTCCTCTCGTTAGTGGGATGTATACAAAAATTGGCGTACCACAATATGACTGCATCAAATACATAAATGACAGGTCATAACACGAAAATCATGACATGCATGTCATGAGTGACATGATTTACATGCGACGGTCTTCGTGCTCTCCTGGCCGTTTCATTAATGGCATGTATATGAAAATTGGTATTCCACATGAATGCATGGCGAACATGACTGACAGGTTACAACATGAAAATCATGATATGCATGTCATGGTCGACATGATTTACATGCCACGCGTTTCGTTAACGAAAATTGGCACGCCACAAGATGACTGCATGACGAATGTAAAAGACAGGTCATAACATGAAAATCACGACATGCATGTCATGAGCGACATAATCTACATGCCACGGTCTTGGTGCTCACTTGGCTGTTTTGTTTCTGGGATATGTAGTAAAATTGGTATTCAACAATATGACAGCATGACGAACATAAATGATAGGTCATAACATGAAAAGCACAACATGCATGTCATGGGCGGCATGATTTACACGCCAGCCGTTTCATTAATGGGATGTATACCAAAATTGTTATGGTACAACACGACAGCATGACGAACGTAAATGACAGGTCATAATATTACAATCATGAGACGCGTGTCATGACCGGCACGATTTACATGGCATGGTCCTGGCGCTATACTGCCGTTTCGTTAATGGGGCTCCGTCTACTGACCAGAGGGCGCTATGTAGCTCTCGTCAGTCGGCTGAGTCGCGCACGATGGAAACCGAGGCGACAGCGACGCGCGCGTTTCTTCGCTGCTTTCCAGGCGTGCTGCGAACCACAGGAACGCTCGTGGCGTCGCCCTTTGGAACAGTTTGCCGCAGATTTGAGCGCGCGTCTTACAGAAAAAAATTAGAGCCGGCGTCTGTTATAGGTTTCCGCCCCCATTTGTCCACGCAAGATGCTATGCTACAGCTGAAACACTACATCCTTGACAATACAACTAGGGGCACCAAAGCAATACTGGGCCTGGACCTCCACGGCGCCTTCGACACAATAGCACACGCGGCCATGCTGAAGCAAATTTCAGAGCTGGATATGGGAAAACGCACATACAATTATGTCAAGGACTTCCTATCCCACAGAAGGGCTGTGCTGATAGCTGGTGACCTTCAATCAGACGAGAGCGAATTGTGTAGCTTTGGTACCCCACAGGGCTCTGTCATTTCACCCATGCTCTTCAACCTAGTCATGATTGGTTTAGCCAGAAAACGGCAAGAATCGAACATCAAGCACACCGTCTATGCGGATGACATCGCGATTTGGTTCAACGAAGGTAGCCACGGCCACGTCGAGAGCACGCTACAGCTAGCTGTGGACTTGGTCGAAGAACACCTTAAGGATACAGGTCTCAGATGCTCGCCAAGGAAGTCTGAACTCCTCCTCTGCAGACCATCACGCAAGGGTAGACCGCCCAAGAAGATCGAGAACGACGACGTCCAAAGAGCCTATGAAGAAATTAGTATACATACACGCAACGGTTCGGTCATACCAATCGTACCCAAAATCAGAATCCTCGGCATGATTATTGAACACAACGGCGTAAACGGCGAGACAATCGCCAAGCTCAAACACAAGACGACTAACGCAATCCGACTATTAAAGAGAATCCATAGCCAAAGGGGAGGAGTCAAAGAAGATAGCCTCATTAGACTCATTCACTCATTTGTTATGTGCCACATTGTATATGTGGCGTCATTCCACAACTGGTATAAGGGGGAAGAAAACAAAATTGATGTCATCATAAGAAACGCATACAAAGTAGCACTCGGACTCCCTACAGCAACCAGCACTGAGCGCCTGTTGCGCCTTGGAGTGCACAATACCTTAAAGGAAATCGCAGAGGCACAACGCACATCGCAGCTCGAGAGATTATCGAGTAGCAAGGCCGGCCGGCAAATCCTGGAAGACCTGAAAATCCGATATCATATCCAACAGGGGCAGAACACAAGCATCCCGGAAGAAATAAGATGCAGAATTAGAATAGAACCAATTCCAAAGAACGTGCACCCCGAGCACAATCAAGGCAGAAGTGTGGCCAAAGCGAAGGCCCTTATCAATGCACACAAGAACGAATTAGGCACACGATTCGTCGATGCAGCGGAATATGTAGGTGGCTCACGATTCACTATCGTAGCAGTGGACTGCACGGGATCGTGCAGAGTCTCTGCCAGCATCACATGCGAAAAGGCCGAAGAGGCCAAGGAGGCGGCCACTGTACTAGCTCTCACGGACCCGTCATGCACCACAGTCCTCAGCGACTTGCGACAAGCCATCAGAAACTTTGCCAAAGGCTGGATATCTGAGACGGCCTATCGGATACTGAAGCGCAACACCACGCTACTAACAGCAGAAGACCAATCCCGGATACAATGGTTCCCCGCACGTATGGGAGAAGTCCACGCAACACTCCGTAACCACAATGCAACGGCAAACGCCAAGGCACGCGAACTTACAAACCGTGCCGGCGAGAACCGTCTCTACATCTGCAACAAATATCGACTGAATAGCTATAACGAGATCACCAAAGCGTACTATCTAGGACCTCGCGTCTATCCCCCACCAAGTCACAAACTGAGTAGAGTACAAGCCACAGCTTTTCGCCAATTACAAACGAACACATATCCCAGCAGAGCACGTTAC
The DNA here is from genome assembly GCA_013339685.2 of Hyalomma asiaticum. Lineage (NCBI taxonomy): Eukaryota > Metazoa > Arthropoda > Arachnida > Ixodida > Ixodidae > Hyalomma > Hyalomma asiaticum. The sequence goes on along the minus strand of JABSTT010003924.1, from coordinate 13,807 downwards.
CACCAAATATACCCGGAACTATACACCTCAGACCAATGCACAATATGCCAAACGCAAACAGCTACCATCACGCACATGCTATGGAATTGTATCAAAAACCCACAAGGCGCTACTTCAAAAACCCTCCCGCCGAAGATGGCCTCTGCCCTGTGCAGCCCCAGCTTCGGTGACCAACTCTGGGCCGTCCAGCAGGCCCTCTAGGCGGCAAAGAGACAAGGACTCGACGTCCCTTCGTGGGAGACCCAAGGCCCGGTCGGCTAAGGCTTCTGCAGGACACTGAATAAAGTTTGCACCAACCACCCAAATCCACGGAGTGAATGATGATCCACCCGCTCTGCTTCTTCTTCATCTTGCGGCACACACCTTGTGGCACATTCGCAACGTAATATTACCCCCCTCGCAGACGAAGCGCGCCGCGCGTCATTCGGCATCCCGACGATTGTAGGGCTTCAGGCGGGCGAAATGCGTGACCTCGGTTTTGGTAGAGCGTCTTCCGTTGGCAGTGATGCGGGCTATTCGGTAGTCAACTGCACTCAAGCGGTCGAGGAGAACGAATGGTCCAGTGTAATGGGCGGGTAGTTTTTGGGACAAGCCACGCTGTCGCGAGGGCTTCCACAGCCAAACGAAGTCTCCCGGATCATACGTGACGTGTCGACGCTTGCTGTCATAACGGATCTTTGATCGGTCTTGTGACGCTATGGTATGCAGGCGGGCAATATTGGAACGAGCAGAGATATAAGGCTAAATGGGAAGGCTGTTTTAATAACAGAAATGATATCGCCGGCACAGGCCCGATCACAGACCGAGAGGCTAACCCACTACGTCGTCTTCTTCGTCTCACTCGCGATCGTTGTCTTCCTCTCTTAGCACCGTGACATTACCCCCGGCGGCAAAAGCGCCGACCCGGCGCCTTCTAGACCGGAATCACGTGGTATGGCTTCAGGCGACCCACGTGGACGACATCGCATGACGTCGATGATGGTGAAGCATCCGCTGGAGCAATTTCATAAGTCACATCAGTGACTTGACGGACGATGCGGTAGGGGCCGGAGTAGCGGGAGAGCAGTTTTTCAGAGAGGCCGACACGCCGTGAAGGAGTCCAAAGAAGGACGAGGTCACCCACGGTGAACCGGAGCTCACGATGACGGTTGTCGTACAGATGCTTTTGTCTGGCCTGAGTCGCAGATAGCCGACGATGGGCGATTTCGCGTGCCTTGGCAGCCGTAGCGATAGTGTCGCGAGCATATTCAGAGGTGGAATCTACCTCAGCTGCCAGGAGCGTGCCAAACGGCAAGGTCGGCTCCCGTCCATACACGAGATAGAACGGGGAGTATAAAGCGGTGTCGTGGCGTGACGAGTTATAGGCGAACGTCACAAATGGAAGGGCGACGTCGCAGTCTCGATGATCTGACGAAACATACATAGACAGCATATCGGTAAGTGTTCGGTTGAGGCGTTCCGTGAGGCCGTTCGTTTGAGGGTGATAAGCCGTCGTTAATTTGTGTTTCGTGGCACAAGAGCGAAGGAGATCTTCAACAACCTTAGACAAAAAGTAACGGCCTCTGTCTGTAAGAAGCTGCCGAGGAGCTCCGTGGTGCAAAATGACGTCTTGCAGGAGGAAGTCCGCGACGTCGGTAGCGCAACTGGTCTGAATGGCCCGAGTGATGGCGAAGCGGGTTGAATAATCCGTCGCAACGGCAATCCACTTATTTCCTGATCGTGAAGTAGGAAAAGGGCCAAACAGATCCAGGCCAACACGGTAAAACGGTTCAGGTGGTATGTCGATCGGCTGGAGCAGTCCGGCTGGAAGGAGAGCTGGCCTTTTACGACGTTGGCATGGTTCGCAGGCATTGACATAACGTCGCACGGAACGATAGAGCCCAGGCCAGAAAAATCGTCGCCGGACACGGTCGTGAGTCCGGGAAATACCAAGGTGTCCCGCAGTAGGTACATCATGAAGCTGTTCGAGTACAGTCGCCTGCAGATGAGAGGGAACAACTACCAGTAGCTCTGGCCCGTCGGGGCGCATATTTCGGCGGTATAAAATGTTATCCAGGATGAGAAACATGCGAAGGGAAGGGTCAGAAGGGTCAGAGCGTAGGCGGCGGATGACGTCACGCAATGATGCATCACGTTCTTGTTCTTGACCGAAGTTCAAAAAAACATCGAGCGTGAAGATCCCAGAAGCTGCATTATGGGAGTCCGAAGTGTCGACGGGGTGGCGAGACAAGCAGTCGGCGTCCTGATGCAGCCTACCGGACTTGTACACCACTGTGTAGTCGAATTCTTGGAGACGTAAGGCCCAACAACCTAGACGACCCGTTGGATCTTTAAGGGTCGAAAGCCAGCAAAGAGCATGGTGGTCTGTGGTAACAGTGAAAGGCCGGCCATAGAGGTATGGCCGGAATTTGGTCACTGCCCACACAAGTGCAAGGCACTCACGCTCTGTAATGGTGTAATTGCGTTGTGCGTGTGAAAGGAGGCGGCTGGCGTACGCGATAACCCTGTCATGTCCGCGTTGACACTGGGCTAGAACAGCGCCAATTCCATGCCCACTAGCATCTGTGCGGACCTCTGTTGGTGCAGATGGGTCGTAATGAGCAAGAATTGGAGGGCTAGTGAGCGCGGTGACAAGGCGTGCGAAGGCGTCGGCTTGGTCAGGACCCCAAGAAAAGGGTACGCCTTTCTTTAGAAGATCGGTCAGAGGCCGAGCAATGTATGCGAAATTTCTGACAAAGCGACGGACGTAAGAGCACAGCCCCACAAAACTACGGACGTCTTTGACACAGGTCGGCGTAGGGAAGTCGAGGACTGCACGAACTTTAGTAGGGTCAGGGCGCACGCCACACGCGTCGACGAGGTGACCGAGAATAGTAATTTCGCGGCGAACAAAGTGGCACTTCGAAGAATTCAGCTGTAGTCCAGCAGCACGGAACACCGAAAGAACAGACGAAAGGCGCTCAAGGTGCGTGTCGAAGGTTGGAGAGAACACGATCACGTCGTCGAGATAACAAAGACAGATGGACCACTTAAAGCTGTGCAGGAGCGTGTCCATCATACGTTCGAAGGTGGCTGGGGCATTGCACAGGCCGAACGGCATGACTCTGAACTGATATAGGCCATCTGGCGTTACAAACGCGGTCTTCTCACGGTCCCTGTCGTCGACGGCAATCTGCCAGTAACCAGAACGAAGGTCTATTGACGAAAAATAAGTCGCACCGTGTAGGCAATCTAACGCGTCATCTATGCGTGGCATCGGATAGACGTCTTTCTTGGTTCTTTTGTTGAGATGCCGATAGTCCTCACAGAACCTCCAGGTGTTATCCTTCTCTTTGACTAGAACAACAGGAGAAGCCCACGGGCTCGAGGACGGCTCTATGATACCCTTGGTAAGCATCTTGTCGACTTCCTGCTGTATCACTCGGCGTTCGGTATGTGATACGCGATAAGGCCGTCTATGAATAGGCGCTGCATCGCCCGTATGTATCCGATGCTGCACAAGGGATGTTTGTCCCAAAGGTCGACCTTCAAAGTCAAAAATGTCGGCATAGCGGCTGAGCAGATCACAGAGGTCATCCACCTGGGAGGGCGACAGGTCGCGGGCTATCATCTTGGTGATGTCGCCGCGTGCTGCATGAGATATTTCGGGAACAACGTTGGAGTCGGCTGAAGAGCTGGAGCGAGATGGGTGAAGCGAAAGGGCTGCAAGTTGGTACTCGTGCGACGGCGAAAGCGTGGCAAGGGATATACCTTGGGGTAGTACCTGAGGGCAGAAACCAAAGTTCAGAAGCGGAAGGTAAGTTGTGTTTGCCGAGATGGTCACAACGGTGTGAGGAAAAGAGACGCCGTGCGAGAGTAAGGCACTGACAGAAGGAGTGACCAGGTAGTCTCCATCCGGTACAGAGCGGTTAGGTCGAACAGTAATATAGGTAACTGCTTGAGGCAACAGGCGCACAAAGTCGGCAGAACAGAGCTGGGTTTCTACTGTGTCGGGGATGTTGGGAATATATGGCAAATCGAGTTGGACCACACCAGTCGAGCAATCAATTATAGCCGAGTGAGTAGACAAAAAATCAAGGCCAAGGATTACGTCGTGAGGGCAGTGTTCAAGTACATGAAACAATACGGACGCGTGGCGACCACCAACACTTACACGGGCGGTACACATTCCCAGCACTGCGGGCATTCCTCCGTCTGCTACTTGCACTATGCGGCTTTCGGCAGGTGTAATCACTTTCTTGAGGCGCTTTCGGAGGGCAGCACTCATAACTGAGATGTGGGCACCGGTGTCGATCAGGGCGGTTACTGGTAGGGCATCAACTTGTACGGCGATTAGGTTCTGGTCTGTCGGCAGTGTAAGTAGAGGATTTCCGGGTCGGGGTTCCAATGCAGCGTCACCTCCGGGAGCTGCATTTTTCAGTTTTCCTGAGGCGAGCCTACAGAAGGGTGCGGAGATGGACGACGGGGAAGAGGCGAGCGGGAGCGACGATCGTTCGGTGAAGGTGACCGGCTTGATGGCCTGGCATACATCGGAGGGTCGCGGTACGTTGGGCCACGATAGGTCTGCTCACGATACATGGGTTCACGGTAGCTTGGTTCATTAGCAGCACTGAATGATGAACGTCGTGCGGAATACGGGGAGCGCCGATACAACGGCTGACGATAAGGGCAATAGCGGGAAATGTGTCCCACACCGCTGCAGGTGAAGCATATGGGCTTGTCGTCAGGTGTGCGCCATTGGGCTGGATCTTGGTAGCGACGAAACGTCGGTGGTGGTCGATGAAACGGAGCAGTAGGTCGAGACGGAGGGCGAGTCACAGAGCACGCAGTCTGAATGCCTGCGTTTGCAAGTTCTTCGCGGACGACTGCCTGTATGAGAGAAATCGTCGGTTGAGTATCCTCCGCAGGGCGCATGAAAGACGGTGAGACGGCGATTTCACGCCGCACAATGCGCAGAACACTCTCTGAGGTGGTCGGCTGAAGGGAGGAAGAATAAGCATCTTCGCAAGACGACGCAGCGGCAGTGTTGGGAAGCCGCATAATCTGCTTCGTGATACGACGGCTCTTCGCACCCTCGAAGCGTCTGCACTCGCTGATAATTTCATCGACGGTAGAGCAGTCTTTAACTACCAGCAAGTTAAATGCGTCATCAGCGATGCCCTTCAGGATATGGCCCACTTTGTCAGCTTCGGACATGCTGGAATCGACACGGCGGCACAGAGCTAGAACGTCAAGGATATACGCGACGTAAGACTGTGTAGCCGTCTGAGCCCGACAAGATAAATCTTTAGTAGCTGCGCACTTGCCGCCAGCGAGTGGGCCGAATAAGTCGCGCAACTTTTGCTTGCACACATCCCAGCTCGTCAGTTCTTCCTCGTTGGTATCATACCAGAGGCGTGCCGGGCCCTTGAGGTAGAAAACAAGGTTGGCTAGCATGAGCGTCGGGTCCCACCGGTTGTGCGCTGCGACGCGTTCGTAGAGGACCAACCATTCCTCGACGTTCTCGGTATCCTTACCAGAGAAATTGCCCGGGTCGCGCGGGTGGGTCAGGACGACCGGCGGTGGCGGCGTTGTAGGTGCTTGCGTTGCGTGGGCTGAAGGCGCGGGTGCTGACGGCGTGGCGGACCCGTCGGCCCGGTCGTCTGTCGGCATGGTAGGACGACCGAGGACAAAACCGCTGCCGAGTTCCGTCTTGTTCAGTGCCCAGCACCTCCACCACGATGGAACGAGCAGAGATATAAGGCTAAATGGGAAGGCCGTTTTAATAACAGAAATGATATCGCCGGCACAGGCCCGATCACAGACCGAGAGGCTAACCCACTACGTCGTCTTCTTCGTCTCACTCGCGATCGTTGTCTTCCTCTCTTAGCACCGTGACAATATTACGAGCTTCTTCGGCGAGACAGATAATTTCAGCTATAGAAGAGTCGGCATGGTCAGTAGAGGAAAATATTGTATCCAGAGTATAGCGTGGGGGTCGAGCGTATAGGAAAAAGAACGCGCTGTAACCGGTGGTCTCGTGTTGTGCGGTGTTAAATGCGTACGTTATAAACGGTAAGACGTCGTCCCAGTCCTTATGGTTGGCTTCAACGTACATCGAAAGCATGTTGACCAGTGTCCGATTTGTGCGCTCCGTGAGGCCATTCGTCTGCGGGTGGTAAGGCGTCGAGTGTCTGATTTCAGAGGCGGACATGCGGAGAAGCTGCTCAACGACGTCTGCTGTAAACTGACGCCCGCGGTCACTTATTATAACTCTGGGTGGGCCGTGTCGCAGTATGATGGAGTGCAGCAGGAAGGAGCAGACTTCGCTAGCAGTCGCGGATGACAAGGCGGCCGTCTCGCAGTAACGGGTGAGATGGTCAGCACACACCACAATCCAACAGTTCCCTTTAGAGTAACGCGGGAAAGGCCCTATGAGGTCGATCCCAACTTGCTCAAATGGGGAACTGAGAGGCGTCACCGGTTGTAGACGTCCAGCTGGGGCCACAGTAAGCGATTTGTGCGCCTGGCATTGGGTACAACTGGCCACATACGACTCAATTGACTGGCGCATGCGCGGCCAGTAAAAGCGTTCCTGCGTACGATGGAGCGTCCGCGCAGTTCCCAGGTGGCCCGAAGTGGCATCGTCGTGCATTGCACGTAGAACAGCTGAACGTAGTGCATCCGGTACAACCAGCAGAAAGCGGGCGCCCGTAGCGGAGAACGCCTTCTTGTAGAGTAGTCCATCTCGAACGCAGAAACGCCCTTGTGTCGGAGACGCTCGTGCGGCGGCGAATAATGGGTTCAACCTGGGTCCTTACGCTGCTCACTTTCAAACGTTGTCTTCTCCGGGAAACGTGGTACTAGTGACGCAATCAGGTGATCGAAGTTTTCATCGTCGCACGCCGTCGTGTGAAGTGGCAACCATGAAAGGCAGTCTGCATCAGCGTGTTTCCTGCCGCTCTTGTACAATATCGTGAAGTCGTACTCCTGCAAGCGGAGAGCCCAACGTTCAAGACGGCCGGACGCATCTCGTAGGTTCACAAGCAAGCAGAGGGAATGGTGGTCAGTGACAACTTGAAAGTGACGACCATACAGATAGGAGCGAAACCGCTGCACAGCGAAGACGAGAGCCAGACATTCTTGCTCTGTCACGGTGTAATTACGTTCTGGCTTGCTCAAAGTGCGGCTGGCGTATGCGATGACACGTTCCTTCTGATTGTAACGTTGGACTACAACAGCGCCGATACCAATGCCGCTTGCATCCGTATGAAGCTCAGTCGGTGCGCAAGGATCGAAATGCCGGAGGATAGGTTGTGACGTGATTAAGAACTTCAGTTGGTTGAAGGAAGTCTGGCAGTGATGTGTCCATTCAAAATGAGCGCCTTGTCGAAGAAGGGAAGTCAGGGGAAAGGCAACATCGGCAAATGCAGGGATAAATCGGCGAAAATAAGAAGAGAGGCCCAAGAAGCTACGCAGCTCCCGCGTGGAGCGAGGTGCTTTAAAAGCTTCTACAGCCGCTGTCTTGTTAGGGTCCGGCCTGATGCCATCATTGCTGACGAGGTGTCCAAGAATTAACGTTTGTCGTTCGCCAAAACGGCACTTCTTCGCATTAAGAACAAGCCCAGCATTTCGAATGCAATCCAGAACGACACGCACTCGTTCATTGTGCTCCGCAAATGAGCGCCCGAATATCACCACGTGATCAAGATAACACATACAGATGTTCCACTTTAGGCTCCCCCCCCCCCCCCCACGTAAGATGGTGTCCATAAACCTTTCAAACGTCGCGGGCGCATTACACAAGCCAAATGGCATCACGTTGAATTCTCTTTGTCCGCCGTCTTCTCTTTGTCCGCCGGTTGCGTAGGTATCTGCAAGTACCCGGAACGTAAATCTATAGAAGAGAAATATGACGCCGAATGAAGACAGTCTAGGGCGTCATCGATTCGTGGAAGCCGATAAACGTCTTTCTTTGTGATTGAATTCAGACGGTGATAATCGACACAGAATCTCCACGAGCCGTCTTTCTTTTTGACAAGAATTACCGGAGCTACCCAACGACTGGATGATTCTTGGATGACGCCCTTCTGCAGCATTTCACGGACATGATCGTCGATTACCTTGCGCTCAGACGGTGACACTCGGTATGGTTTTTGTCGAACCGGATGAGCGGTCCCCGTATCGATCCTGTGGCGTGTACGGGAAGAGGGAATAAAGGGCGCACTGTTTTTCTGCGAAAAATCAAAAACGGGCCACTACTTTAACAGAAGGTCGAGAAGCATACGTCGCTTGCTTGTTGTGAGAGACTTGTCGATTATATTCAGAATTTTTGAATCGTCTAAACAGCTGCTCACTGGATCGGCTTCCGGAGAGTCATTGAGGACAGCCACAGCCGTCGGTGCGTATTCTTTACATACCGCGAGTGTGAGGCCGGCAGGTAGAACAACTGACTCTGTGGAATAATTGATGACCCATACTCCAGTACACCCTTGCACAACTGACACTATACAATTGGGCACCAATGTGTTCTTCTTCATACGGTTCAAATGAATGGGCTCCACCATTGCGTGAAACATCCTGTCGCTGTTGCGAACATCACAAGCTACCGGGACGCACAAAGCACAAAATGCTGGAACTACAGAATCTTCAACAACTTGGAGCGAACCACCTTCACTGTTCGCTTCCTCCATCAGTCCGTCAGGTACAAGGTCGCTAAAGTACATCTCCCCGTTTCTGCAATCGACACTGGCACCACACATTCTAAGGAACTCAATGCCAAGAATTATGTCATGGGTGTTCCTTGAGAGAATAATAAATTCTGTCGTGAACACATGATCGCCCAAAGATACCTCTGCGGTACAAACACCAATGGGGTGGAACGGATCGCCACTCACACCAGAGAATGTTGCACCCTTCTCCCACCGGAGCATAACTTTGTGTCCTAAACGCAGTTTAAAAGAAGCACTCAATCGAAACAGTAGCACCAGTGTCCGCCAAGGCCATTGCATCTACACCATCAACAAGAATTTGCACTTTGTTTTTCAACATAAACACCGGTGGAGGTAAGCCTTTTCGCAGCATGTCCCCAGCGACCTCACCCCCATCGGCCGCTCTGTCTAGTTTTCCTGATGTGGTGAAAGGGAGCGCCGACGTGGCGATGGCGACCGGCGCAGTCGAGGGGCCCGAGGTGGCGTCACACTTCGGTCAGATGCTGGCGACTCGTTCCGCGTGTGCCCATGCCGGAAGCTGCTGTCTGGGCGACCTTGGGTATACCAGTGCCCGTGAAAAGGTTGGACACTAGCCTGCGGCACATAGCGTGGCCACCGGTCATAGCGTGGCATTCGGGGGCGATCACAACACCGCGATATGTGACCTAGGTGTCACGCCGCAGTTGTAGCACACAGGAGCGGTGCGGAAACGTCGCTGTCTTTCGAAGTGCTCGGGCGCGTTGGTGTACGCACGAGTACTCGGGTTGTCGCGACGCCCAGCATAATCGCCAGGCAGCCGGGGCAGTGGGGCATCTAGACGACTGCGCTCGGGGTGCGGTGTCCTCGGAAGCCAATTCCGGCTTGACTGCGGGATGCGTCCTGATTCCACAGTCTCCGCTACGTTGACTGATGCATGCCCAGAATTTGAAAGCTGCGCGGCAGTCGTATCTTGTGGGAAGTAAGATGGTCAAGTACTCCCCAATGCGCGTGGCACAAGGCCATGCCTGAGAAGTTCTTCTCGCACGATTTCGCGTATCGTTGTGCAAAGGTCAATAGTTGGCGTCGTGTCTATGCTGGCCACCGTGGTAACGTCGGTCGTCTGGCCAATGTTATTCTGCGCTGCTTCAATGCTTCGAAAGTGCGGCAGTGCCGTATAACATCAGCTACTGAAGTGAGATCTTCTCGGCTAATTAAAAAGTTGTACACGTCCTCCGCGATGCCCTTTCTCAAATGCCCGACCTTGTCTTCTTCGGACATGTCCACATTAACTTGCCGGCACAACTTCAAAATCTCTTCTGTGTACGTCGTACACGTCTCACCAGCTAGTTGGGCTCTTTGGGAGAGCGTCTGCTCAGCGCGTTTCTTTTTCGCTGCTGAATTGCTGAAACACTTTTTGATTTCTTCGACAAAGCAGTCCCTCGTGGTTAGTATTTCTTCGTGGTTTTCATACCACACGCGGGAAATATCAGTTAGGTAGAAAACCACGTTCATTAGCCGAGAGGCAGCATTCCATTTGTTATACTGACTCACCCGTTTATAGTGGTTGAGCCACTCCTTAACATCTTCATTCGGTTTCCCGGCAAAGGTGCGAGGCTCCTTGTAGGGCTGCCAAGCACTGCTGGGCGCGGTTTCCCGGGCGCTGTTGGTCGCGGTTCTACGAGTGTCCTCGTCGTCGGACATGGCGGGCGGCGGCGGAGGCAAGCCGGCGAGGCGACGACTCCGACGAAGTCCAAGTAGTAACGCTTCCGTTGTTGGTCGTCTTACCCAGCACCTCCACCACTCTCTTACGTCCACAGTAGTGGTTTCGGGTTTCTTTTCAGAAGGCGTAGACCGGGGGAAGTCCACAGAGACCACTGATCCAACATCGTCTTCCTTCACCATCCGCTCTGCTTCTTCTTCATCTTGTGGCACATACCTTGTGGCACATTCGCAACGTAATAATATATATCTATATATATTGTTACGAAGCGGTGCCGCGAGGACAAGTGTGAAACCATACGAAGTGAGAACGACGACGAGTGTTCTTGACGCTTGCGCGCGTGTGGGGCTATGTTCCTACTTCCGTCGCTTTGTTCGAAACTTCGCGGATATAGCCCGACCACTTACTGATCTTTTGAAAAAGGACGTTCCCTTCATATGGGGCCTAGAGCAGGCAGACTCTTTTTCTGCCCTCATTCATTTGCTCATTACGCCACCAATACTGGCCCATTTCGATCCCTCGTCGCCCACAGAACTTCGAACTGATGCTAGTGGCCACGGAATAGGCGCTGTCCTTGGCCAAAAACAGCACGGTAAGGCAGAGTAATCGCCTATGCCAGCCTTCTTCTTTCGACCTCGGAACAGAAATTCTCAATAACTGAGCGTGAATGCCTGGCTTTGGTGTGGGCAGTGACCAAATTTAGACCTTATTTGTATGGTCGCACATTTACCGTCGTTACCGACCACCACGCCCTTTGCTGGCTCTCGTCACTCAAGGACCCGGCTGGCCGTCTCGCTCGATGGGCACTTCGACTCCAGGAATACTCGTTTACTGTGCATCACAAGTCGGGCCGACTGCACCAAGATGCAGACTGTTTATCACGTCACCCAGTTGGTGCTCCCGACGTCGTTGACCCTGACTCAGACACCTGCGTACTCTCCATTCGTGCTTTGGGCGACATCCGCAGCGAACAGCAACGAGACGCCTCGTTACGATCCGTCATCGACAGTCTAACGTCTTCAGCACCAGACCCTTCTCTTCGCTTGTTCCAATTGCACGACAAAATCCTGTATCGTCGTAGCTTCAGCCCCAATGGCCAGGAACTTCTGCTTGTCTTACCTCAACATCTACGATCCAGTGTTCTTCACCAACTTCACGACGTACCCACAGCTGGCCACCTAGGTGTCTCCCGCACGTACGATCGCGTGCGGCGTCGTTTTTTCTGGCCTGGCATGTATCGCTCTGTGGTACGTTATGTCGCTGCTTGTGACCAGTGCCAACGCCGCAAGCGCCATTCTGCCCTTCCGTCCGGCCTCCTACACCCTATCGACATACCTCTAGAACCGTTCTCGCGTGTTGGCCTGGACCTGCTAGGCCCATTTCCTACGTCCATTTCTGGAAACAAATGGGTTGCCGTCGCAACAGATTATGCCACCCGCTTTGCCATCACCCGGGCGTTGCCAACAAGTTCTTCCACTGATGTCGCCGACTTTCTCTTGTATGACATCATTCTTCAGCATGGCGCTCCTCGGCAGCTACTTACCGATCGTGGGAGATATTTTCTTTCACGTGTCGTCGATGACATCCTCCCTGCGTGCTCCACTGAACACCAGCTTGCCACCGCTTATCATCCGCAGACGAACGGATTGACTGAACGCCTCAACCGAACGCTCACTCAGATGTTATCAATGTACGTTTCACCTGACCACGGCGACTGGGACAAAGCACTCCCATTCATTACCTTTGCGTACAATTCGTCCCGACATGATACCGCTGGTTTTTCACCATTTAACCTACTATTCGGCAGGCACCCAAAGTTACCATTTGACACAATCGTTCCTTCTCCTGCACCGTTGTTTACTGAGTACGCCAGCGGGGCCATTACTCAAGCCCGTGCCGCTCGTCAACTTTCCCACGATCGCCTTTCCTCGTCACAACAACACCAAAAAGTTCGTTACGACAACCAGCATAGGAGTGTCCAGTTCTCGCCGGGCTCTCTCGTTCTCCTCTGGTCACCACGTCGCCACGTCGGGTTGTCCGAAAAGCTACTCTCCCGTTATACCGGCCCCTATAAATTCTGCGCCAGCTTAGTGACGTCAACTACGAGATAGCGCCACTCGCCCCCGCCTCTTCGACCTCCTCGCAGCAGACCGAGCAGACCTCCCGCAGCGGAAGCGCCTTGACGGCGCTTCCGCCGCGGGAGGGTGATGTTACGAAGCGGTGCCGCGAGGACAAGTGTGGAACCACACGAAGTGAGAACGACGACGAGTGTTCTTGACGCTTGCGCGCGTGTGTGCCTTCAGCCATTTTGTCGGTTCCGCCAACACTGTAAATAATCATTTCTTCACTCTTGCGTCTCCGTCACATTATATATATATATATATATATATATATATATATATATATATATATATATATATTTGGGCTGCCGGTGAACGCTTCTCCAACGCGAGTAGTCGGTATTTCTCAATCAAGAAACTCGCTAGGAGACGCTGCCTCCGCCAACGTTGTCTCTCGCCGGTGAGGGCGCGTTCTCCTTCTATAGCTGCTGCTATAGAGTTGGAGACGCGCATCGCGTTCGCGTATTTTCCGGTCACAGTTTGCCCAATTTTGCTTCTTCTCTCCGCCAGGCAGTGCATTCTGGCGCTGAGTCGCACATGGAAAACTCGACTGCACGGAGCCTATACGAAAATTTCTTTGGCACAACATGACTGCATGACGATCATAAATGACAGGTCACAACATGAAAATCGTGACATGCATGTCATTAGCGGCATGATCTACATGCCACTCGTTTCCTTAAAGGGATGTATGCCAAAATTGCTATGGCACAACACGACTGCATGACGAACGTAAATTACAAGTCGTAACGTTAGAATCATGTCATGCGTGTACGAGCAGCATGGTTTACATTCCACAGTCTTGGTGCTCTTGCGGCCGTTTCGTTAACTTCATATGTACCAAACTCGGTATAGCGAGACAACAATGCAAATCCATTTTACGATCCTTATGCGTGCTTCGCATTTGCTTGATTGCCACAGCACGTGGGATCTGTCAATTTTTATTATTTTCATTTTTTTCACGCGTCGCGCAGGCACGTGCAGGGCTCCATTTCAGGCGAGGCCCCCTATGGTACGGCTCCAATGCTCGTGCTTGAGCGTTTCCTTTGCCGATTCACTTGGAGTGCTTGGGGACTTCACCACATTAGCCGCCATTTCAAGAAGTGTTCTATGGGAACACTTTGTTTTGAGGAAATCCACTGGTTCCCTTACAGCAATGTCACACACAAATGTACATACATTAGATGTAAATAAACACTCCAAATTCAAGTCACACTAAAGTTGCATTCGCTGCACTCTCTTTCAACCTTGCTTTCAAAATATTTCTGTTAGTCTCAGGAGGTCTAGAAATATTTGTG
>JABSTT010003923.1:0-27697 GCA_013339685.2 Hyalomma asiaticum | reverse complement strand
TGTCATCGCCTGCCTGGAATGAAAAGAAGGAGGTTTAACGATGCTGGCGACGAACGACGTCCTACAGTGGCCATGAACCGCGATGACACGAAATGAATGACTTCGTGCCTCTTTTTTTCTTTTTGGTCTACCTCTTTAAACTTGTCGCTTGTATTCGTACCACTACTAATCCATTACAACGATGGACGGAATAGCCTGAACTGAAATGGTGATCGAGTCTGTACATACGCGTCCGCAGGTTTTCAAAGTCTACAACCTCGTTTTCAAAAGTGGCTTGAACTTCCAAAACCTCTACGATCCGTGCAACCTCGAAGAAGTGAGGTTGCAACCTTTTGCGCACCGCCTGGAGGTCACGCGTCAGTACACAACGAACCATATACTGGCCGCGGCGCCCACTCAAGAAACCACGGTAACGTATGCCTGCTCTCGACGCTGGAAATATGTGGCGGTCAGACAGGAATATATCACCTTTCGCATTTTACAACGTGAACATACAGGCTAAATCGACTGTAAAACAAGGCGCAAACTTTGAAAATTTGCGGGAGCTGGGGAAGTAAATTCGCTGTCGTGGTTCATCGTTACTTGAGAGTACATGCAAGAAACTGGCTTCCTCTTCACGCAGGGTAGAAATTTCAAAATTAAATTCATTTAGGCTGATGAATATTCTTTCAAGGGTTTAATTTTTGCCAAGTTCGCAGTGAGAGGTTAAAAAAGAAAGACTGTCGCACTTCGAATTGGCAATTTAGAGGCTAGGTGTTGGCTGGCGAGGCTCGAGGTTGGGCGGGGTATATGCCCCGGCCACGGCGGCCACATTTAGATGAGGCGAAATGCCAAAAGCACCTGTGTAGTTCGATTTAGGTCCACGTTAAAGATCCCCAGGTGGTCAAAATTACTACGGAGCCCTCCACTACGGGGCGTACCTCATAATCGTAGCTTTGTTTCGGCACGGAAAACCCCAATTATTATTATTATTGTTATTATTATTATTATTATTATTATTATTATTATTATTATTATTATTATTATAATTATTATTATTACACGTCAAGGTGACAGCACAGATTTCAAACTTGTTTTTGCGTATTTATTCTATCGCCTTAATAAGTGTTTATCAATCTTGATAACCTGAATCACTGGTTGTCTCTGATTGCATTGTAGTCCACTTTAACTGACAAAAATCCAACTGTATCCGACAATTCCGTGGTGTAACGCAGAGATATTTCAAAAACCTTAAAACAACAGCTTACACCGTTCTTCTGTCCTGCTAGCTTTACAAGTCACTTCTCCCGGGGATAGCCACTTTTTAATGTTGTAAAATTACAACGTACTAATGCAGCCAAACGTCTTTTCTTTTTCTTTTTGGCGCGTCCGTCTCGAAGGGACTCTGAACAGGAATTCTCTGGGAGCGCTTCTCTTTCTCCTTATGGTAAATGGGGGAATGATAGCTACCAGTAGGATCCTAAGAACGGAGCGACAAAGCTGCAATTAGCGAAGTCACTGTTTACGCCCTGGTAAAAAGGTAAGCGACGACAGTGGAAAACAAGGACGACGTTGATCACCTTCTTTAATGCTTGAGGATTGAGGATTGGTAAACCATGAAGATATGCTTGAATTACAAAGGATGAACTAAACCTTGTGCTTCGTTGATGTGCCGAAGCATTAGGGCCAAACAATTTGTCGGCGCGAGCTTTATTTGTCACCTGAACAATGATGGTCCTTGCTGCACGACAACGCAAAGCCCCTGACAGCCCCATCAGGGCAGAAATGCTGTACTGATTCCCGTAGCCTTCGACTTGTTTTTGTTAAGTACTTAGGTTCTGGATAGTTAGAGTTGTTTTAAACAATTCGATGAATCACGCTTGATTGCTGGCAATGGTGGCCTCATTTTCATAGAAGCGAAGTACGAAAGCGCCTGTGCACTTAGCCATAGGTGCATGTCAAAAAACCCCAGCTGTTCCAAATTAATCCAGAGTTTCAACGATCGGCATGCATCATAATTGTATATTCTATTTTCGGCGTGTAAAACCTCAGAATTTCTTTTATCTGTCTAGGGCATGTTTAAAAGATATGTTCTGTGAACGTTATATTAAGCTCATTAGGAAGACAGACAATACTCTAGAGCCTTCGATCAAACCGTCGCTTCGCGATGTATAATTCTGCTTTTAATTTCTTTCCAGCCCTTTCGGAACCTCAAAGCGAAAGACGAAAGCTGCTCTTACAACGAAGACATGACACTTTATTACAACCGACGAGATGTCATCGAAGCTCTACACGTCCAACAGTCGCCGATGGAATGGATTCCGTGCGCGTATGTCATTTTTATTATATCAATTTCGCGAAATGGTTGAGTATTAAAGGACCAGAAACAAATCGTGCCACACAATGGAATCGCGCACTGAGTCTAGCACAACGGGAGATATGGAACAGTTTATTTAGACCTAAAACGCTTTTGTTTTGAAATGAAGCGCCTTTTAGGGAGCATGAAAAAAATGAGAACAGACGTTCGCTTACAAACCGATATGCAACTCTCTTAAATATTGCCTTTTGAATTCTTTCACAAATGCTCTTGACTCGTAGTGCTCTCGGCCCGGTTGGAATGGCCGCACAGTTTTGTTGGCGCAGGGTGAAGCTTGGTGCACTCTGTATATATTGTGTGTGCGGCTCTGGGCGTTTTACATTCGCTACACACAATGTGTTCAGGCTTGTGCAACTGCTTTACAACTGGAAACGATTACCTAGCTCCTCGGTGCTACCCTGTTACTTCTCACTCTTCGCACAGCGATGACTCTAGCAGTCTTGATGTTTCGATGCGTCGAGGTATTGCATATACGATATTGTTTTGGGCAGTGCCCAGCTCCTCAGTTTGCGTATGATATTGCTATGGATATTAGTTAGTTAGTTAGTTAGTTAGTTTATAACTTGAAGATGCACACAGTGCACTATAGCGATGAGGCGCGAGGGTTATAGGGCTCGAAACGTAGATCAACGTGCGTACGCAACGATAAAGACAAATAATTAAACAATATCAGTTGCATAATTATCAATTCGCAACAGTAACAAAAGAGAGAGAGAGAGAGAGAGAAGTTTGGGCTAACACGATCTTTGCGGGTTTTACACCCTGCCACATATGTCATCGCATTGGCCTCAAATAAATATCTACGACAAGCACACGAATGACCAAGAAAGCGTACTTAGACGCAATTCTGCAGTTCTGCCCATATATTGTTAAACTATCACAAGCGTCGCGAGGTGACTCAAGATGTAGCTGTGGTCTTCACAATATTCTCGTTTTATTTATTTTTTTCGCTGCTATCATTAATAAAACACAAGACTGTAACATTATAAGAATTTATCGCCCGTCAATACTTCCTATAACTATACAATACGCGGTGCCGTACTTCCTAAGCGTTTCCTAGCTTTCCTCGCTTGTATTACCTGTCGCTTTTACGCTTGATAGAGCCTATGAGTGCGCTTGTTGGTAGTTAAGCATGTTTAAAGCAGGTAGCGCACAGTTAGGGACAAAGACGAAGCAAAGTGAGGACTGGTTAAACAAATGAACAGAGTGAAAAAACATGTGTTGAGCGTTTGCTGATGATGTTGATGATGTACCCCGCCACGGTGGTCCAGTGGTTATGGCACTCGGCTGCTGATCCGAGGGTCGCGGGATCGAATCCCGGCCGCAGCGGCTGCATTTCGATGGGGGCGAAGTGTTGTGGCCCGTGTGCTGTGCGATGTCAGTGCACGTTAAGTACCCCAGGTTGTCGAAATTTCCGAAGACCTCCACTACGGCGGCTCTCATAAGAGCTGGTTTTGGGACGTTAAACACCACAAACCAATCAATGTTGATGATGTTTGTTGAAAGTAAGCGCTGTGTCCAGTCCTCACTTCTTCGCTTCATCTTTGTCCCTACTGTGCGCTACTTGCAACAACATGGTTTGACGCTGTTGTTACTGAATCATGTTATTATCTCAGCTCTGCTTATCCTTTTACCTTAATGTGTCAAGTGACATCTTAGCTAATGTACACGCTTCTCAGATGCCCCGCCACGGTGGTCTAGTGGCTAAGGTACTCGGCTGCTGATCCGAGAGTCGCGGGATCGAATCCCGGCCGCGGCGGCTGCATTTCGATGGAGGCGAAATGTTGAGGCCCGTGTGCTGTGCGATGTCAGTGCACGTTAAAGAACCCCAGGTGGTCGAAATTTCCGGAGCCCTCCACTACGGCGTCTCTCATAATCAGAACTGGTTTTGGGACGTAAAACCCCACAAAACAACAACAGCAACGATTCTCAGATCGCTCTCCTTCCCACCAAACAGCTCGTCGTCTTGTGACAGTGATAAAGTACGCGCGCCCTTAGTATGGCCTTTCTTTCCTATCTTATCATTTGTGAACTTACGTTACGATATTGGCAAGCGCATCCCACTAGATATTTGATTTTGTAATGACACGTTTGCCCACAACAGTCATTAAAGCACTATCGCGCTCCACTTCCCATTGCAGGAAGGAACTGAACTTCACTATACAGCATTTGACTGTGCGTCAAGTGATACAAGAACTGATTGACAGCGGCAGTCTGAAGACCATCATTTTTAATGGCGACGTCGATATGGTTTGTACATCGCTCGGCGGCGAATGGTTTGTTCGCAGTTTGGACGTTGAGGTGAGTTCGTATGCAAGGAAACAAAAGAGAATGACCTTTCATTTAGCCACCCGTACAAAGTTGCTGCATCATATTGGCAACAACGCACGCACAACCCCCGCCAGTATATTTCACACGTGGTTAAACCTGCTTATAGAAATAGTCTGCAGAACAAGCGCCGTTTGAATGCGTGCCATATACACTGCTCTATATTCATATTGCCTTCATTGTGAAGTCGTGTCTGATACGTCGTGCTATTTAGCAAGGAAAGAAGAAAAAAAGACGATTTCAGTCTATTTAGTCGGGTGACGTGAATAAACTGCGTAGATGCATTTTTCGATATACCGCTACGATATACGCGACACACTCGTTGAAGTGGCAGGGCAAAATATTCTAAAGACAGGTGTAAACATTGACTTAAAGGGGTAACCTTTAACTCAATGTGTGCGGACAGCCGTTATTAGCGCCTCTCCTCGGTACACATAGCCTCTTATATGAGATAAAATAAAATAAAATGTAGTAAGAATAACTACAACCAACTGGGTCACTAGTCAATGGCCAATATGTGTTGAATATATTTTAACTGTTCGGCCAAGAGGGTACTTAAAGTTTGCATTTAACATAAAGCACGCACTTCTAATATTTGTGCTCAACGATAAATTTACCCTTAGGAGATAACAAATAATAACGCTTTAATGTTAGTTAGTTAGTTAGTTAGTTAGTTAGTTAGTTAGTTAGTTAGTTAGTTAGTTAGTTAGTTAGTTAGTTAGTTAGTTAGTTAGTTACGGCAGCAACATCATCGCCCGAAGGCTATTTAAATAACGTACGGTACGGAATCGAAACTTCCCTTTGTATTGGTATAGTATCAGAGCTGATAACGGCATGTGCGGTGGTAGGTCGGAACGGAAGCTAGCGTCGAAGGGACTGATTTTTAGAGATATCGTGGAACGGACAGAACTTGAGAAACTTGTTCTATGAGCAGCGTATTCAGACTGCATTGCCTTTACAACAGCCCATTTCGGAGTACAAGATGTGGCGTGCTGGTCCCGTAATCGCCGGGTTCGTCCAAACCTTCAGCAAGAACGTCACTTTCGCCACTGTGAAGGTAACCCTTTGACTCAACTCAAGGGCGCAGACATCGATGCACTCGCTTAATTATTTGCTTGTGTTTTGCGTGCTAGTGCCACGATATGATTATGAGGCATACCGTAGTAGAAGGCTGAGGAAACACTGACCAACTGGGGTTCCCTAACGTGCACTTATAACGCGCAGTACACGGGCCTCTATACTCAAATTCGACCCCCGTGGCCGGAATCCAGACCGTGTGCGTGTGTGTGTGCGTGCGTGCGTGTGTGTGTGTGTGTGTGTGTGTGTGTGTGTGTGTGTGTGTGTGTGTGTGTGTGTGTGTGTGTCGCGCATGCATGCGCTTCTGTTCTACCCGCACAACGTCTCATTCATTAGCATTCAAGAACGTGCTCTCGAAACCAGATCATTTACGCGTATAAAAAATAAGTGTGCACAGAAAACTCACTTACGTCTAGAAAAAACAGGCGTGTATGATTACATAAAAAGCTAGTCAGGTTTCTCTCGATTACATAAAAAGCTAGTCAGCTAGTCAGTCATTAAGTCTATATCGTCAAGGTTCAAACGAATAAAAAAAAAATACTTCGCCTTACCTCGATTACGATTTCGTCGTACCCGCCATAAGGATCTAGGTTTTCTTTTTTTGTGCGTGACTGATTAACGTTTCTTTTTTTATTTTTTTGTTCCTCATCCTTAGGGTGCCGGTCACTTGGTTTCAAAAGACAAGCCTAAGGAATCTCTGCACATGATTACCGCCTTTCTTTCAGACACCCCTCTTGAATAAGAAATAAACACGTTTGTGCAACCTAGAAGACTGAGCAGTGATGTAGAACGCAAAGGTCGCAGGGAAGCGAGCACAGCGACGGTTCTGGGCTTCTCATGAGCAGCAGCTTCATCTATTTGTTTCTCTTTCATGTTTATTAACCGTTGTTAAGCGAATGTTAGCACCTGTGGATAGACACCTTGTACTTTTTTCTCTGACATGATAAAACAGTAATCATAATGAAAGCAATGATGACAAGACATACAGTTTTATACTTGCAGAATGCTCGCGAACACGAAGACAGTCTTGGAAACATGACGTCACAAGGAAACAAGAACATGTGCTTTTTCATCAATGCAAGATCTTCCTCTTGGCCTTAGCTGGTTTGCGCGCTGTGAAGCTCAGCAACGAGAAATAGTCTGCTTCAGCAAGTACGCTTATCTGTATCGCGAACGGCCGCACGCATCACTTTCGGCAACACAAACAAGGCCGATCTTTGGCGTCAATTTCGCATCCGAGGTTTTCGTCGCTGTCATATATCACCTTCTCTGTGGCTAGTGCATTTGGTTAGAAGAGCTGTTCATTCATACACGGCAAAAATGAGGGCAATGCAAGGACGCGGGAAAGTGCATTGTTACGTTAGTATCGTTTTCACATTTTTGTGATATGAAAGAAGTCATGTTGATTAACGGGTAACGCCGCAAAACGCCCTTGAACATGTGTTTCTGAGACCACTCTTCAAACAGGAAAAGCTTGTGAAACTGGGTCCAATTGATTCCTCAGAACAACAGTATTTTAGCGGTCGCTACACGCGTTTATCATTTGTGCTAAGCTACAACGTAGAACTGCAAGTTCAAATTTGTAATAACGAGAACCTTATATTTAAGTGAGTTATGCAGTCAGACGGCACAACGCACATGAAGTGAGCTTAGAAAAATGCAATTTCAGTTCTCTTCTCATCTTGCACAAGAAGTCTTTCATCGTTTTGAACGTTAACTGTATAGTTCCTCGTACACTATTGTCGTTTTCTTTCCTTTGTTACGTTGTTATATTTTTAAAAATCACTTTAGGCAGACAGACAAGCTCTACCAATTTCAATTACTTAAGCAGAACGCAACACAGTGCGCTACTTGCGGCAAGATATTTCTTAAGCTTGTTCCTTTTGCAGCAATGTCTCTACACGCGTTTATCATTTGTGCTAAGCTACAACGTAGAACTGCAAGTTCAAATTTGTAATAACGAGAACCTTATATTTAAATGAGTTATGCAGTCAGACGGCACAACGCACATGAAGTGAGCTTAGAAAAATGCAATTTCAGTTCTCTTCTCATCTTGCACAAGAAGTCTTTCATCGTTTTGAACGTTAACTGTATAGTTCCTCGTACACTATTGTCGTTTTCTTTCCTTTGTTACTTTGTTATATTTTTAAAAACCACTTTAGGCAGACAGACAAGCTCTACCAATTTCTTAAGCTTCTTCCTTTTGCAGCAATGTCTAAAAGCTATATGATCCCCTTAATCGAGCAGTCAGAACAGCTGGCGATAACATACAAGAAATTACATTTTTAATATTTTATCTTCACATGAAAGACAGAAAATTCAAGGTAAAAGCATGCACCACTTGCTTTTCTACCTTACCATGAAAAAAGCGCGAGGGAGCATAAAAAGAATGTTTTTTTGCTTAAAAATAAAAATGAAGCGGAGAAGGAAAGGAAGCCCAGACACAGTCAAAGATGAACGCAGAGCTCTTTGTTGAAAGTGTGCAGTCGTATGTCCCGTAGAGGAGATGAAGGTCGAGGCTATGGTGAACACACTGTCCTCCATCCAGTCAGCTCAGATAGGTACGAAGTCTCGTCTTTAATTTTTAGAAAACAGGAAATATGTAATTATACAATTGATCCAGCTTTGCGAGCCAAAATTGGGATATGACCATGAGGCACGCCCTCTCTCCGGAGTAATTTGCCACCTTGGCTTTTTTTAACATTCACCTAAGTCTAAGTATGCGGGTGTATTGTATTTCGCCCTCGTCGAAATGCCGCCACCGTGGCCGGGATTCGATCCTGAGACCTCGAGCTGAACAAGCCAACACCCTAGCCGCTAAGCTAAAATGGCGTGTCAGGCAGTATGTAAGCATGGGTTTTGCGGCCTCTGTAAAAGGCACTGTACAAGGCTGTAACACTGTACATGCCCACACCGATATAGTAGGCGCTTGTATTATAGGCGACGCCCAAACCACAAGCGACAGAGTAAGGCTGCGTCGTATCGAGACAGACCATGCATGCAGGTCATATAGTCAAAGCTGCATTGCAGTCGAGCAAGTGCAACCTCGAGTTGACACATTCCGGAGAATTCTAATGTGATAATGTACAGCGACGAGCAAGTACGTGATATCGCAGCGCTGCATCAACCCTTGGTGGTGGCACAACCGCATAATGGAATTGTTCGTAGGTGGGATGTTCTGCTTCTTCGGCTCTTTCATTGCTGATGATGCTGCATTAACTCTTCAGCCACGAAAATCTAACTGCGTGTTCGTTTTGAACTGTGATGTTGACAGACTCTCTGATTTCTGATACCAGCTCCTCGTAATGATTGTGACGTAAGCTTCATTGCAGAGTTTATAGAGCTGCATCTCTGAATGACTGAATACGGCCCACCTGCTTAATGGCTGTTGATGCATGCAGTGCGTATAGCGCGCCTGTCAGTGGTGACAGTTACAATCGTCTTGGTGTTACACGAAGAAATGATTTGAACTTGTTAGATGCCGACCCTCAGTGGACGACCATCACTACCGCGGACTCTGGAGTGAGTGACCCATCTGTATTTGTATTTACACAATCAGGGCATGTCTGGTCTAAGTGACGTAAGGTGACTTGTTTCAGAACACCTGCAGAAAGTTCGCCTTGTTTCTAGTTCATGAGCTTGTGGGGACCGGGTCCCGCGCGACGCCATGTTTTGCTAGGAATGCCCCCGCATCTCCCTTTCCCTGCTGGACGGAGCGGCGGCCGCCCGCTTCGCCCATGTGGTTTTAACATAGGCTGCCATTGGGCAGCGAGAAATTCCTCGAACGTTCGTGCGTTCTGGCGTTTCTGGTTTTGGAGATGCCTCGGGAGAACACGCTGGGACTTGGAGAAGTGCGCACGTACTTTTGTGACCCTCCGGCCGACCAGGCCATCGGTCGGATGGCGTGCTTCTGCGAGCCCCAGCGACCACGGCGGCGACCTGCGACCGACGCCCCTGTCTGTATGTTCTTCTATTTTCCTTTTCTGAGGGCTCGCGGTCGCGGGTGCGCTAGCCGGGGTTAGGCTCTCCTTCCTTGCATGGTTCTTTTTGTGTGTTATTCTGTGTTCGTGTTGCTCAGTGTTATTGTCCTTTGTGTTCGTGTGTGTTCGCGTTTTGTTAATCGTTATCGTTACTCTTTGTTTATATTTAATTCGATCCTTGATTCGGCCTTGTATTATTTGTGTTAACGTGTTTATTAAATTGCCATGCTCGGAGAGATGCGCCTAATGTTCTCATCCTTCGCCGCGTGCGGCAGTTCGTGCCGCCCTGCCTCGAGTCGGGCCGCGGGCCGACGCGCGCGGTAACGCGGCATGCATGGCTGAGATGGCGAGCGCGCGAACGCGACGACCTCATTCTCTGCTCGTTGAGTGCTCGAACCCACTGCAGGGGGTTGCTAGCGGCGATGCCGCTGCTAGCAGTAGTAATTAGTAGAAGTTAACCCCTACATTTTGGCGCCCAACGTGGGGCGCCAAATATAGGGGTCTTCCTTAACCTTTATACGGTTGCCATGGGTGCTAGCGGTGGCAGTCACTCGCAAGCACAAACGCAGCAGCCCTAACAATTAGAGCTGTGGCCCCTATCCGGCGGTTCGCGTTAGATCGCAACCACGGCGGGTTCAGGCCAGGGGGACAGAGACAAGCCTTTGAAACGAAGGTGTTTATTCACCTTATTTCTTACGCCACCAACGCAACAAGTATAAAATATGCAAGTGCCTCAGCGCGCAGGAGTAATATTCCTTACGGCTGGGGCAAAAACAACAATACTAGAAAAGCGCACGACGAAAAGGGGCTGATAGTGACTCAGCTCGCTTCGTGTGGCTTTGCGCTCCGACCAAGAATGAGGATCACTCACGGAAGGAAGGGCAGGCGCTTGGTGACGACGGCAGGCGGCGATCTCGCGTTCTCGGAGGGGATCCGGTCAATCCCGACGCCTCCGGACGAAAGACACCAGACCAGAGAACACCTATATACGCGTTTTAGAGAACGGAAACTGTACCTTCCACTGTAGAACACAAATAAGAGTAGCGGCGGCGTAGTGAAGTGCATTAGGGCGAACGGAGATGGCGCTGCAAGTACTATCATCATCATCGGGAAAAGCCCCGTTTTTGCTGGTTCGCGTCCTGCTGTAGACCCCCCCCCTTCGCCGTAGTATTTTGCTTGTTCCTCTCGCTAAACCGCAGCTCGCGTGTGTACTTTTCGTACACAGGTACTGTAGCTTATCGCCAGGTGACCATACAGGCCTCGACTGGCAAAAACAACGCCAATCAAGTAAGGTTTGCATCGTTTATTGCGGCACCACAGCTGGTACAAACAACGTACAGTACAGTGCACACATGGGCCAACACTTTGCAGTCGCGTCCAAACAAAACACATACATACTGAGTGCGCTCCAACTTGTGCATAACCACGCTAAACGCTGACAAAATATGCATGGATAAACGAGATACCAGAGTGATCGAACGAATGTTGCTCTCTCATTGCGTTGCGCCGTCCCATTCTGTTAGCGTTGATTTTCAGACAGCGAGCGCGGGTAAATCCACGATGCAGAATCAGAAACGTGCGCAACGTTGGCAGATGTCACAGTAACACCGATTTAGCTTCGCTTAGTTAACGTTACCTAAACGATCGCGGATGCACCGTCTCTGTATAAAGATAAATGAATGAGTTACAAACAAGAAACGTCGCGCTGTGCCGAATAGGATAGGCACGAATTTCAACTATCAGCTGTGAACCCATACCGTAGGTGTGTAGGTAATGGGCGAAAAAAACATCCACTTTTGTTTCAAGCGCTAACTGCGATAAAGCGTCTATGAATGCACCAAATCTTCACACACAATTTTCGCAGCACTGCAAATTCAATAGCAAGAAAAAAAAAACTCGGTTATGTGTTGAAATGTTTGTTACCCAGTAAATAAATGTAATTAGAGCATAATTCAATGTAAGTTTCTTCTAAGGCCAGTCAGCTTTTATCTTTGTCATAAAATTAATCAGAAGCAGACTTGAAACGCGAGTGCAGTTTGTTATTGGCTAAGTTCATTATGAGCCAACGAAAATCATATTTTTTATGTCGCTCCCCGAACATCCCACGTCAAACCACTTTTAAAATATTGTAATGCCTTCACAAAATTGACTGCAGGAATACACAGCGCACTGTAGCAAACTGATGACACACTGAATACATCAATTCATCCAAAGCTGTCTTTCTTGCACTTTCTTAGTCGCTTGTCCACTGAACTGCCAAAGAACAAGTTGCCGAAAACAAGTGCACAATTGTGTATGCTGTCGCTAAATGGGTTATTATGGTTCAGTTATGCAGTTCGTGTAGAGTAAGAATGCTATGGCACGAATAACTGCACCAATAAGCTGAAGTGTGCTGTGAAGGCGGTATAATTGACAGCAGATATTCTACAATGCATGAACAAAATATGAATACTATAGAAAAACAGAGATGCTAGGATAATGCAGGCTGATTATAGAGGCACAATTATGGGCAGATTAGCTTTAGGAATACATTACACATCTAGGTTGGTGTATGCGGCAAAGAATCGCTCAGCCATGAGCATGTCTGTGATGCATGGACATGCCAACAGAAATTATGCACTTTCGTACAAACACACACATGCACACAAATTGAACTGGAGGAACATTACGTGAATGGTGACAGTGCCAGAAGAAATAAAGGTCATGCTTATTGTACATGTGCTTGTTGTTGTTGGATTATTCACTTTTTAAGCTTGTGCTTCCAAAATAAACCGTATTCTTGCTAATTGTAGAACCTCGACATCAAAGTATCGATAATGTTGCACTGTAGCTGCACATGTGTTGTACGTACACTCAACAGCAAAAGTTTGTGGGATAAAAAACTTCGTAAGCGCCTATATTACCGCTTAGCCTCTGATCATAGCCTCAAATTAAATGTTTCAATGGGTAGAGGTTGCTGCAATGTACAGACAAACAAATTAGAGGCTATGTTATGAGGCTAAGCCATAATGTACATTTTTTGCGACTTTTGCATCCAGCAAGGTTTTGCTGTTGATTGTGCCCCTTTAATATCTTCAATTTCCTAGGCTTTGTTCGCAGCAACATTGTGAAGTCTTTTCATAAGCAGTGCAGTATGACAATGCAAAGCACACCAAAAAGAAAAAAGAAAAGGGGTGGCATGTTAATGGGCGTCACAGCCACCTGAAGTAGGCATGCTCAGCCACAAATTATGGATATTTCTGTGCTATATAAAAAGAAAATGAGCAAATCCCTTGAACACAATTTGGCCTATAACATGAATATCCTTTACACTCGTATGCTGCAACTAGTGCTTGCAAAACTTAATATCTGTTGTTTTTTAGCTGTTTACAACTTAATAAAATGTGTTGTATATATATTCAAAGGGTAATTGAACTGACTAGCTTGTTGAAGCTACGGCATTCTTTGTTTTTTGTAGACTGTTACAATTCAATGCATTAAGAAAAAAGAACGTTTCGGACAAACTTTGTTAACCCTCTCATAAAGTATGACTAAACGCCGGAACAATGTCCGTTCACTGCCCTGATGTTTGTTTGGCTGTAATATGACTAATAATACCTGGAACGTTACGTGCCCAAACTTTTTGGATTGATGTTGATAATGTGGGACACAACTAAGTAGCGTAGGAACCACTCATGCATTCCCTTGTGTTGCCTGTGGTTTCTTTGCGCTAATTAGTTGTGCCTCAAATCAGTATGTATCAACTAGCCCAACTGTCATCCTTAATGGTGCAGTCTGGGGCCTTTTGAGACGTACATAAACCTAAATACATGGGGTGATGTTGCATTTAGCCGCCATAGAAATGCGACCACCATGGCCTTAAATCAAATGCATATTGTCAAACTTAGAAGTCTGACGTGATGTAACTATTGTATAGAGCTTGTGTTAAATTTCACCATTATTGTACTGTAGATTATATAACACAATGGACACCTGACACCTATGGACAACAACTATCGGTAACATATTTCCATGGCATGCCTACCAAGTACAAATTACAGCATCACAAAGATGAAGTTTGAGGTGACCTGCTGTAGTAGATGTTCAGCTGTTCCACTGTGCTTGCAGGTTGTGTTTTCGAGGGCAGTTAACCTGATGTTGCATGGCAGCCCTGAAAAAAAAGAAAGAAAAGAAAAGAGAAAGTTAAGAAATCATCATGCATTCAGAAACATAATGTATGAAGACAAAATGTTGTAGCAGTATACAAAGTGAGCGAGTGAACTGCGGCATGTTATGCATGTATGAATATATACCTTGTAAGGCTTGTGCTCTAACGTAGCATGTGCCTTGCCCATGGTGTCGAGGTGCGTCAACAAGGAATGTTGACTGCAGGCGTCAGCCAGGAGGCTGTGATAGAAAAAGAATATATCCATGATTAAAATGCCGGTTTCTGTGTGACACTAAATGAAAGTAAGCCTATAAGTGAAACTGCTGTCACAGGATAAACAACAAGGCAACAAGGAGACCCCCAGCTTTGCTGTTTACTCAGATTTCACAACATGGAACTAGCTTCAGCTTTTTTTTTTTTCTCTCTCTCTCTCAGGCACTTTTTTTTAAATTTTTTAATGTGAATGTAGCAAACTTGATAACACACTTTGTACTAATACATGGTGAGTTACGGACGTGCGTGCGGGGGCGATAAAAGTGTATTCGAACACGTCCAGGCTGCATTATAAACTCCAGAAATGCATTTCTATTGACTTAGCAGCTCGCTCCTGCGTGAAGCCACGTCACTCAAGAGAACGCGGATTCCGTCGGTGGAGGGATATGAGACGTTGAAAATTTTCGAGTTGCTGTGTGTCGCTTGACTGTCGCAAAAACAAAACCAACCGTAATAAACAAAAGCAATGGGTTTGTACTTACCGGTCCATGCACGCTGGGGCTTGAAACGAACTTCGTTGCTTTGAAGGACGAGGCGCAGGGGAAAGCGCTCTGTGGAAGCATTTCAACGTGCTTTGAACGGACAAGAACAGCAAGCCGAGATCACCGACTACAAGAGCAATCCTTAGTTTCACGAAGTATTTACAGCAAAACGAAACACCGCGAGCTTGCATCGCTGCCCGAACGCATTGCAAACGGTTAACGTGACTCCGGCCGCCGCGTAGTTTGAATTTAGAAAAAAAAACGAGCACGACTTAGTATCGATGTCGGTAGACTGCTGAATCAGCCGAAGCAAAAAATATTTAGTGAAATGAGGATGGCGTAGTATCTCAAAGGTACGCTCACTATAAGCAGCAGTTTGTTGTATGCAAGTGTAATATCAGGCAAAGAAAAAGTCTTCGCCTTGTTCAAAATATTCTGCATCGAAATTAGGCACCGATGCGGGCGCCCCTACATAAAAGTGCAATAGGGCGAATGGCGGCCTCCATAGCGCGAGCTAAGAGAGGGGTCAGTAGATCCACTCCCCGCGGTTGAAGCTGGAACGCGCCGCGGTTGATTTTTTCGCCATCTATGGCGATTTTTAAAAATCACTTTAGGCAAATAGACAAGCTCTAACAATTCCAATTACTTAAGCAGAACACAACACAGTGCGCTACATGCGGCATGATATTTTTTAAGCTTGTTCCGTTTGCAGCAATGTCTAAAAGCTATATGATCCCCTTAATCGAGCAGTCAGAACAGCTGGCGATAACATACAAGAAATTACATTTTTAATATTTTATCTTCACATGAAAGACAGAAAATTCAAGGTAAAAGCATGCGCCACTTGCTTTTCTACCTTACCATGAAAAAAGCACAAGGGAGCATAAAAAGAGTGTTTTTTGCTTAAAAAATGAAGCGGAGAAGGAAAGGAAGCCCAGACACAGTCAAAGACGAACGCACAGCTCTTTGTTGAAAGTGTGCAGTCGTATGTCCCGTAGAGGAGATGAAGGTCGAGGCTATGGTGAACACACTGTCCTCCATCCAGTCAGCTCAGAGAGGTACGAAGTCTCCGTCTTTAATTTTTAGAAAACAGGAAATATGTAATCATACAATTCATGCAGCTTTGCGTGCCAAAATTGGGATGTGACCATGAGGCACGCCCTCTCTCCGGAGTAGTTTACTACCTGTTGCTTTTTTTAACGTGCACCAGTCTGCTGGAAAAACGCAAACATTCTATTATTACATAAGAAGGGAGATGTAAAGGACTTGAGGAACTACAGCCCGATCAGTCTACTCTCAACACTTTACAAAATGTTCACAAAGGTTATCTCAAACAGAATAAGCTCACACATGAATTTAATCAACCAAGTGAGCAAGCAGGCTTCAGCAAAGGATACTCTACCATTGACCACCTACATGTGATCAATCAAGTAATCGAGAAGTCCCCTGAATACAACAAACCCCTCTATATAGCTTTCATTGATTACGAAAAGGCTTTCGACTCGGTAGACATACCCGCAGTTCTGGAGGCACTACGTCGTCAAGGAATATGTGACAGCTACGTAAACACAATAGCCAATATCTATAAAGATTCTACGGCCACGCTGCTCCTCCTTAGGAAAAGCAGGAAAATCCCAATACAGGAAGGTGCCAGGCAAGGAGATACAATTTCTCCCATGCTATTTACTGCATGTTTAGAAGAAATCTTCGAAAGGTTAGAGTGGGAAGAGACAGGGCTCAGGATTAACGTCGAATGTCTGAGTAACCTGCGATTTGCAGACGACATAGTACTCTTTAGCAATGATGGCGACGAACTGCAAAAGATGATTGAAGACTTAAGCCGAGAAAGCTCTAAGGTAGGATTAAGAACATTCAGAAAACAAAGATAATGCTAAGTGGCACAGCGAAAAAACGGCTATTCACCATCGAAAACCATACATTAGAAGTCGTAGAAGATTATCTGTACCTAGGACAGCTACTTCCAGAAGAACCCACTAATATAAAAGAAATCCACCGTAGAATAAACATGGGATGGCGAGCATATGGGAGACATTCCCAACTCATGAACGGAAACCTACCACTATCACTCAAGCGAAAACTATATAACTACTGCATCTTGCCTGTACTGACTTACGCGTCAGAAACTTGGAGAATTATAAAGAAGCTAGAGAGGAACTTAGGAGCCGCGCAGCGGGAGATGGAACGAGAAATGATAGGCGTTACACTATGAGAGATAGGAAGACAGCCGAGTGGGTCAGAGAACAAACGCGGGTCGCCGACATTATGAACGATATTAAGAAGAAAAAATGAGCATAGGCAGGCCATGTGAAGAGAAGGCTATAGATAACCGATGGACAGTTAGAACGACGGAATGGATACGAAGAGAGGGTAAGCGCAGCCGGGGGCGGCAAAGAATAAGACGGGGGGACGAAATTAAGAAGTTCGCGGGCGCCAAATGGAATCAGCTCGCGCAGAACAGGCAAGGATGGCGAGGGTTGGGAGAGGCCTTCGTCCTGCAGTGGACATAACATGGGCTGCTGCTGATGATGATGAAGCTTAAGTATGCGGTTGTTTTGTATTGCGCCCTCGTCGAAATGCAGTCACCGTGGCTGGGATTCGATCCTGCGACGTCGAGCTGAACACGCCAACACCCTAGCCGCTAAGCTAACATGGCGTGTCAGGCAGTATGTAAGCATGGGTTTTGCGGCCTGAGTAAAAGGCACTGTACAAGGCTGCAACACTGTACATGCCCACACCGAAATAGTAGGCACTTGTAAAGGCGACGCCCAACCACAAGTGACAGAGCAAGGCTGCGTCGCATCGAGACAGACCATGCATGCAGGTTATATAGTTGTGACGCCCCTAGAGGCGTCGGTGGGGCGAGAGAGGAGAGCGCGGGGAACGGACATTTGGGGCATCGGTATTCCCGTTTTCCGGCCGCTGCGGCGGTCGGGGGAATCGCCGGAGCTCTCGCCGTCTGCAAGTTCGCGGAAACCGCGCAATGACAGCAGAGGCGACGCTTGCGCGGTGGCCCCACATGCATGTGTACATTAAGCATCAACTTCGCGCTCTCCCGGTGTTCGTTATGGCCGAGAGGATGCGTTCGCGTACACCCATCTGGAAGCTGTCAGGTCGTGATGAACCGCGCACGCGTGTTGACCGCTCCTCTCACACACCGGCCACTTGAAGGAGTTCGCTCGGAGGGGCTTGGTGTCCTTGTTTACGCGGTCGCAGGCAGACAACAGTGCACTGCCAGGGCCACGACGAGTAATAACGAGGCGCCATGGAGTCGGGCCTGCGCCTGTGGTGTCGCTCTCGGTACCGGCCGGCGACGAGGGGTTGAGAGAGAGAGAGAAACTCGTCTCGGGGCCGGGGACGGGAGAATTTTGGAGACTCGAAAGACGCGAGGAAATTCGGTCACACCCCGCCATGTCACGGTCGAAGAAGTAGCGAGTCTCGTGTGCGATCCCTCGTGTGAGCCGCGCGGTTCGGCTCTCCAACCGGGAGAGATGAGGTAGTCTTCGTGAAGAGCCCATGTCAGCAGCAATGATCGGAGCGGATCCGTGAGCTATGGCGTCTTCCCGATCGACATCCCCAGCGCCAGTCCACAGGCCAGCGACGAGAACTACGCACCGATGGAACTCATGCAGATAAGCGTCCTTCCGTTGCGGCTGCAAGCGTATTTGAGACATTGCGCCTGAGTTTGCTAGCCGCTTTGTACTTTTCCTTTGTCAGTAGTTTATTGATTAGTATATTAGCGATGTTGATTGCTGGTTTGCAAAGTGAGTTCTTTTTGTTCCTTGATGGCCTAGTCCGTTTGTCATTATGTTAGCCACTAATTGTTATTTGCATAATTAATCATGTTCACACATTAAATTACTTGTTTTGTTAAATTAAAAGAGCCTGTTGCCTCTTTTCTTCCCAGCCCCAGCACGAATTCGGTTTTGGGGTTAAACGGTTGTTGAGATGAGTGGCCAAAGGGGGATGAGCGAGGTTGGTTGTGATGTTTTGTTAGACGAGGTACGGTAGAGGTGATAGTTGAGAAGTGTTGCGTAGAGCGTGGAACCGCCTCCCCCTTTGCGCGTAGTAGGGACATCTCATAGTCAAAGCTGCATTGCAGTCGAGCAAGTGCAACCTCGAGTTGACACATTCCGGAGAATTACAATGTAGTAATGTACAGAGACGTGCAAGTACGTGATATCGCAGCGCTGCATCAACCCTTGGTGGTGGCACAGCCACATAATGGAATTGTTCGTAGGCGGGATGTTCTGCTTCTTCGGCTCTTTCATTGCTGATGATGCTGCAGTAACTAACTGCGTGTTCGTTTTGAACTGTGATGATCTAACTGCGTGTTCGTTTTGAACTGCGATGTTGACAGATTCTCTGATTTCTGATACCAGCTCCTCGTAATGATTGTGACGTAAGCTTCATTGGAGAATTTATAGAGCTGCATCTCTGAATGACTGAATACGGCCCACCTGCTTAATGGCTGTTGATGCATGCAGTGCGTATAGCGCCTGTCAGTGGTGACAGTTACAATCGTCTTGGTGTTACACGAAGAAATGATTTGAACTTGTTAGATGCCGACCCTCAGTGGACGACCATCACTACCGCGGGCTCTGTTTGGAGTGAGTGACCCATCTGTATTTGTATTTACACAATCAGGGCATGCCTGGTGTAAGTGACGTAAGGTGACTTGTTTGAGAACACCTGCAGGAAGTTCGCCTTGTTTCTAGTTCATGAGCGTTAGAAATGTGTTGGTTTTTGTTTAAAAGGCATCATTCGATGATAGAGTTAGTGTGGCTGAAGCCTGGTTGAATAGATTCCACGGTGTGCCAGCCACAGTAAGGGAGCGTCAAAAACCCACCAAAAAACCACCACTTTGCCTAACCACTTTTTGGCGCATGTCTCCCGAAAATTAAATGTACCTAGCCTGGTTGCCTGGTCATGCGCTCTGCATGTATGCGAGACGTTCACCCTTTACGGATTATGCGATTGACGTGCGTAAGCGATGCGGATTTAATATAAAATGCAGCGCGTGATCATCGCCTATTAAAGCAGGCAGAATAGTTTGATTGGGTGGCTCGTAAATTGTGCGCTTGAATTACGGGCGCTTTGATTTTGTGAATGCAAGCACTAGGATAGTCTTAGACAGTCACATTTAATGGGATTGCAGAAACACATCGAGGAAAGCCGCCGAGACTGGCCAGTTAACATCAAAGTAGTCTATACTCACCCCCCTGTAAACTCCAGAAAATTAACTTTTCTTGATTCTGTCCTCCGCACCAAGAATTTGCGGAGAACACTACACACAATTCTAATTTCGCGACCAGCCGGAGACTATATAAAAAATGCTTTATTGTTTAAAATAAAAGTTGTGTTATTTAAAATTTTGCTATTTGAGCCTACTTTTTTTACAAACAACGGCATAAATTTAGAATGTGCTCACCACGGTTACCATATTTCGCCCTTTCCTTTCATATGCAACACTCCTACTCATTGGTGCAGTGATTGTCGGGAAAACAATTCAGTCGCTTTCATGTATTCACATGGGATCCCCATAGCTAAAGGCAAGTTTCGCATCGTCTTAAAGAAAGTTTGGCATCGGTCGCCCTGGGCCCGAGTGGCGCCATTTAACGCTTTCTAGATTATGCTGAAAATGAATATTTAGAAGTGTCTAAAAAGTAGGATGGAGGAATAGCCGCCAGCGTAGGACGGTAGGTACAGCGCTGCACGCGCTATGTCCAGATAGCAGGCTAGCAGGCTCTGCCAACCACTGATGCAATGGTTCGCATTTCATTCTTCTTTCTGTATTTGCCTATTATCCTCAATCCGAAATGACCTCCCTTATACTGTTACTGATCCCTTTCAGTAAAAACACACACACACATACAAACTTCCTCCGAGGCCATTCCATTCCGCCCGTGTGTACAAATGGCATGCCCTGTTGCAAAGCTGTACAACCCAAATTGTTTCTCCGTGCAACTCATCCAACGTCTCAAACTCGTCGGCGAACTTTTCGTTTTCCTGCGCTGATCCTGCTTCGCCAACCTCCCTTTCTTTTTTTTTTTTTTTAATAAACGTTTGTCAACTCCTCCCTGAAATCAACTAAGTACCGACAAACTCGATGAGAAGCCCAGCAGCGGTACCGGAACTTCACTTAGTGTGTTTTAATTAAAAGGCACCCAAGCTTAACCTGAAAGCGTCGTTCGCTTTATCGTAAGTGCTTCCAAGCAGGAAATATCTTGCTTG
The DNA here is from genome assembly GCA_013339685.2 of Hyalomma asiaticum. Classification (NCBI taxonomy): domain Eukaryota; kingdom Metazoa; phylum Arthropoda; class Arachnida; order Ixodida; family Ixodidae; genus Hyalomma; species Hyalomma asiaticum. Next base: position 6,802 of record JABSTT010003923.1, on the reverse strand, counting down.
TAGCGCGAAGTTTGCGAAAGTGCAGGGAAGAAAAAAAAAGGGCAAGAGTTCGAGGCGAGCGGCGCGGTGCAAAAGAGAGAGGGAGAGAGGAGACAGGCACGTGACGCAAGCTAGGACAAAAGTCCGCGCCGAGAAACGATTAAACGCCGTCTGTGTTCGGCTATCGAGCAAATTCAGAGCACATTTAAAAACATATTTCCTTTTTTTTTTGTGTGTGTGTGTGTGTGCGTGTGTGGCGTGAAAGCGTGCTCGTTCCCGTAAATGTGACGCACGATCTGCCCATTTTTACCACAACTGAAACAAATTGTCCGAGCGGTAGACAGTCCCTTTAAGCAGGTCTCCTGGGCACCCGCGGTAATGGAACTTCGAAGCGAAAGCAGCGGCAATTCTTATCATAAAGTGTTGCTTGTAATTCTCATTATAATGAAAAATAGGCAAATATAAACTAAAGGAACCATGTTTTCATGAGCATCGGAAAGTCTGGTTTGTGTGCAATGAGCGTGCATATAAAATGGAAAGAATGTTTTGCTGCAACTTCCTTGAATAACTTGTGAAGTTTTGTGGGCTGCGAAAGAAGGGGTATGGCTCTATTAGTCGTAGCGTACGGGCATTGATCATCGGTGTAGAGGTTTGTTTTGCTGAACATCTCATTAGGGACAGCTCTACGGAGCCCTCCCACAGCAGAGTACTATGTATCCTGGATCATTTACGTTTTATTCTAAACAAAACAGCATAATTCTTGGGGACAGCGCCACAGAGCTCTCCCATATATAGAGAGTACGGGTGTACTTTCAATCTTTGTCGATTTCTTACAAACACATTTGGAGTAGAAGCCCTAGTATGCACGTAATGCAGATAATGACAAACAAGTATCGAATGATGATGGGCTAAGTACTGTGTGCTTTTCGACTAGGCGCCTCCGGGCAGCCGACTCCCCTCCCCATGTGACAACGGCTGACAGTAAAAAGTATCCTGCCGTCTGTTTCTTTGTCTGCGTATACGCGTGCGCTGTTTCACAATAGATCTTGAGAACTGGCCCAAATAGACCTGTCCTGGGGTATGTCACGAAAGGGCAGTGACTTCAGCCACGTGACCCTAGCGCGCACGTGCGAACGGACTGGTTGGCAAAACATTGTAGCGTTCGGCGTGGTTGCATGCTGCCGTTCGGGTGGATGGAGTTTGTACTCGTTTGTCGCGTGCACCTGGCCGCTTTGACATGGTGGTTAGCTTTTGCGCTGGAGGATGTGCCAAACGCGCTATAAAAGCCCGCGGCATCGTCCTTTATTTTATTTTTTTTTTCCTCTTCGATTTCCGAAGTCCGAACGACACAGTCGACGGAAAACGTGGGTGCGAACTGTGCGCTGTGTAGAACAGCAGCCGCCAGATAGCAGCAGGATTTTTGGATTACATTTCATCCCTAGTAAATGCTAGCCCGTTACCTAGAGCTTTTCGGCGTTTTGTTATTTGTGCTTCCACAGCATTTGTGAGCATGTATATTTTATCAACTCGCGTGCCCCGTCTTGATTTTCTGAGCACCCGGAGCGGGTAGCTAACGTGTTTGTTTCAAGAGGACTAGCCCTGAAACAAAAAGAAAGAAGTGTGAGCGTTTTGAAGGCACTTTGAAACGGAAGCATTCCTCCAGTAAGCGGTGGTTCCGAACGTTGTGCAGATTTTCTCATTTCGCGCTCACTTTGCTGCAACTTGCGTCGGTCTCGCACTCCGAAGGGAAAAATTTGTGTTTTCGGACGCGATAGACAGTACCAGTCTCGCCTGTTCTCGACCGTATAAAAGTTTAGCTTCTGAGCAGAAAAGACAGAAGGAAATGAACGCTACAACTGAACCGGCCATGCAGGTACACTGCGCAGTGTGGACGATGCCTGCAGCTCGTAGGGCATGGCGGTGGTTCTGCGTGACGGTGTTTGCTTTGAAAAACATGCATTCCATGCATGATTGGCAAAAGTTGCAGTGTTCGGCGTGGTTCCATGCTACCGTACGGATGGACCGTGTGCATACTGGTTTTTGTGCGCGTTCAAGTTCATTTCAAGTTCACTTATTTACCACATACATACAATTTCACATAAGTGGTTGGGACGAGGGCAACATGGCCGCTTTGACATGGTGGTTAGCTTTTGCGCTGTAGGTCGTGCCAAACACGCGACAAAATTAAGGCAGCGGCATTGTTTTTTTTTTTTTTTTGTCCTCTTTGATTTCTGAATGACAGCAGTCGACGGAAAGCGTTGGTGCCCCATTTCGAGACAAGCACTAGATGTATGTGGCCTTTTACTAAGCTGTACGCTTTGAGCAATCAGTAAGGCTTCATGGCCGAACGTTCGGCCAAGGTTTAGGGTCATTCTTCCATACCGAAATGGTGTAGGGGTACCGATACTGCATTCCACAAACTTGCAGCTTTTCGGCAAACCGCTGGTGCGCAATGTCGGGAAGGGACAGCACCATCGCGTCCCAAAGTCCGAGCAACTGGTGCTTTTTGCCAACCGCTGCGAAACTGGTCCGCCGCGATGTCGATGGCAATGCTCTGCGTGACGTCACATTGTTAGCAAACAGGGACAGGTCCATTGCTATATCACAGTCTCGGCAGTGCTTTTTTTTTGGGCGGTCACGCATATTTATCGCAGTTTAGCGGGGTTATGGCGGCGACAAGGGAGACTTCTGTGAAGAGGTGTATGCCGCCTTGGCCTGACACCGTACGACGAGGCATCGATGCCTCGTCGCACGGTGTCAGCGCCGAATTGAATGCGAAGTAGGGAGGAAGCCAGAACTTGCATCCCGAACTTAATTAGGTTCTTTTTCGTGCACTTCCAACATCACCGCATAGCGGTGATCGCTGATTTCAAGGAGGCACTCCTGCAGCTGTCAAAAAACGTTGTATGGTGTGTAGGAGCGCTACAGACTTACTTAGACTCAACAGACTTCACTCAGGCCCTCCGAAGTGTCCGGTGTTGGCATTGCCGGGAATCTGTTCGTAATGACAGACGACGAGGAAGTGAAACACTTGCGCATTTTACTCTTTGCATGTGCAATATAAAGTATAGTGAGCGTGGCCCTGGCGAAGGACATGAGCATCGACAGTTTTCCAAAGGCTTTTACCTTTTTGACGCTTTATAGCGCACAAGGGTTGGTGCTCAGTATATAGCCTCTCCGGACAATGCGCAAAGAAACGTCAGAGTGATGAATTTCAGAATGTCCTTACGCATTTTAGTCACAATGACAAAAACACAAGCCTCTTGAAAGCTGGTATTTTAAGATTCTAGGCTACCGTTGGAGCACAATGTACTTCATTCTTTAGTAATTAAGAATAATGCAGGCCCCTCGAAGATGCCGTAAATCTCTATCACATCACAGCGATATGTCCAGGAGTTTCAAGGCGGCGTAGCCACCCGCATTTTTTTTTTTTGATCCATTTTCTCCCTCACCAACCGTCTTCTCGCATTCAAGATTGGTATTTATGGAACTTTGAAAGGGTAATTTACTGGAAGGCCGCGAGTGCTCCCTTTTCAGTGAGCTGCGAGCAGCAATAGCCGAGATAGGAGCCGTTATACATTGTGCAGCTAGATCAAGTAAGACACGGCTCGAACGACGGCGCCCTATTGGCCAATTTTAGTACTCCTGGCAGATGTCTCAGTACCGCCCTTCAGGAAACCAAAACTGAAGCGCGACAAACGCTTCTTTCCTTCGAATGTTTTCGAAGCGAAGGCAGATACTTCATGCGTTCTCGAGGGCTTGGCAGAGCGAGAACCTATAGTGTAGCTCCACTCGGCCTCCGCACCGAAAAAGGCGTTAGGGCCCAAGGTAGGAGACACTGCGTTGAGGAAAATCTGTCCTCTACCTGCTGTGGAGACATCCTGTAATCGTCTCACTTCTTCCCGGGGTGAGGAGAGGCGCTACTCCCCTCAAGATTTTGCAACGTTGGAATGTGCGAGCTCATTCGGCATGGCAGTGTTCGGAATAGCGCGCATGCTCCCTTTTTCGTTCTGTTTATTTAATGGCGACCGAGAACATATTTACGATCTCCTTTTCCTGCTCCGCTTCTTTCAACCCGGTTCCTGGAAAGTGGCGCGTTTTCGGGGAAAAGGGCCCTTAGTCTTGGGAGCTTGATGGTCAGAAGGACTCGGGGAGCGGACGACAGCAGCCTCAACGAAGGCCGCTTTGACCAATGTTACTATGCAAACGGAAGAGTCCTTTATAGTGCTCTAAACAGCGTATACTGACTTACACGTCTATATAACGAATGGAGCTGCGCCGTTCTCAACTACGAGCATGAGTCGACAACAAATGGACACCTGTGGTATGCTCCAATTTAACATTGAACATTCGGACCTAATATTAAAGCCGCACTTATTTCTCGCACTGTGCTATCCTCCAAAAGAAAGACCGTTGTGGTTACTTCGCCCACATGCTATTTTTCATTATCTCTGCCCATCACTGGTATATCACACAAAGCCACTTGCCAGCAGTCTTTTTAAGGCGAAATACTTATGTCTGATGTGGAAGTGTCCTTGAAAGAGTTAGCAATGACCTTGTGGAAATCCTCGACGTTGCCGCGGAAGAAAAAATGACACGCGACCGTGACATGTACGTACGTAAACTCGCCGCACAAAAGTCGACGTACAAAAGATTTAGGTCGTTTTCACGTATACTGTGGTCCCATATACCCGGCTGCGTTGAACGCAACACCTGCACGGGCATGAGACGGATAATATAATATAGAGTTTATAGATGATGTTCGGCGATCCAAGCAACCTTGTACGCACTGGCCTTGCGTCACACAAGAAGTAAAATTTAAAGAAAAAAAAACAGCGCTTTATGGAGTTTTCTCTCACGGCGTCTTGTGCTTGTAGCCCTACGGCGGTTAGAAAGGCAAGCTGACATTTCTTGTGCAGCCGCTACTACAGTCACCTGTGTCGGTAATATGCAGAAGCCATGACAAAGGACCAAACGCGTTCAGTTCTCCATGGCGTCTGCGAGAGACGTTCGCGGTTCCCGAGCACGGACGGAGCAGACACCGAAGTAGACGATACGTTTATTGTTTCTCTTGAAAGCTCAATACTTCTCACCCAATATAACATTTTTTTTATTCCCGTAAATGCATGCTGCGTATTCAGAAAGAAACGGTAATGTTTGTTTACACTGATGCAAAAAACGTAATTATTTTTTTCGTGGCGCCACAACCAGAGGACAATCGTCGAACCATGCATACCCTAATGGAGAAATTTGTCCTTTCTTTCCTTCAATTTCACTGTTATGCAAACTTGGCATATCACTCGTTACATGCGGGAGAAAAAATAGTGTTAATTACAAACATTTCCTTTTCATTTCGCTTAAGGCTAAGAAAACACTCGTTATGATTCTCAAGAACGAAATTCTTCCGAACCAGATCCGAAGCCTGTTCTTCGCATAATTCCCAAGGTAGTTCAGGCGCCGCTGAACGAGTTGCCATAGACACTAGCGCCAGATTCTCCACTAGTGTGTAACAGTAAGAAACTCTGTGGCTCAAAGCACTGGGGCAGATCTTCCCTAAACCACAAGCAGGAATGGCTCAGTTAGTTGGTTTGCTTTTTCAATTATGATAGAGGGGCCGTATTCTCATCAGTGTTGTGTTTGTTGGGGCCTCTCTGTCATCCCAAAACTTCGTCTTCATGTTCTCGTGCTACCGAAACCAGTTATGTATCCACTCACATTTTCTCCTCTTTCTCCTTTGAAAGGAACATGACTGGCAAAAAATAAACACAACGTTCGCAGCGGCGTTCTTCAAAGCTGTGTGGTTCAGTAAAGATGTTAAACTCATTTGTTCAGTGCGCGACTCATACGCTCTTGGATTGCTGTTCAAAAAGAAGCTTGCAAGTTAGAAGAAGAAGCCGAAGAAAACCGCCTGGATCGATGCAAGGCGCTTTGGATTCCACTGCAGGCGTAACACGTATGCCTTCGATCAGAAAGATTCCACTGATCATCAGCGGCTGTCAACGCGGTAATACGTCTCCCCTGATCGTCTTCGGCAAGGATTCGTCTTCGATGGCCGCGAGCGACGTCGACTACGTCATCGCTATTAATACCGACGGCTACCAGATTGAGCTGGCCTCGTGGGAAGCAGACAGGCATGAGGCTACGACCGCTTGAAGCCACTGTCGCACGCGGACGTGATCTTGACGTGCTTCAGCATCGACTCTCCCGACTCTTTGGAGGAGAGCCCGCATTCGGGGAGGCCAGAATTGTGCAATCACAGCCTCAGCCAGGCAATCATCCTTGTGAGGAACAAGAACCGTCCCACCTTCCTGCTTACGGTGCCACATCCGCCCACGATGAAGAAGGACCGCGTTGCGCCCGAGGAAGGACACACCATAGCGAAGGATCCCGATGCCTCCGGCTCACCCGGGATGCCCTGCCAGGACCCGGGATGGAGAGATCGGGGTGTACGACGCCGTGAAGCGGGCCACCTTACACAGGTTTAGAGGCCGCAGAAGATTGATTTTAGTTTGCGATATACAATAAACCTCTCCGAGCCCCCCTGAGAGAAGGCACACGGGAGGCTACAGGAGATGCCTTCGATTCACTGTCTTCGTCATTGTAATTTATGCGCGGGCTGTCCACAACTACCGGTCCTTGAATTCTAGCTGTTCCTCCAGCAAACCTTCTCGGCTGCTGATCCGAGGGTCGCGGGTTCGTATCCCGGCCGCGGCGGCTGCATTTCGATGGAGGCGAAATGTTGAGGCCCGTGTGCTGTGCGATGTCAGTGTACGCTAACGAACCACAGCTGGTCGAGATTTCCGGAGACCTCCACTACGGCGTC